>MDKH01182347.1:0-19834 GCA_005239495.1 Nicotiana undulata | reverse complement strand
CTCAAATGCGAACCGCATTTGCGATATGCGGTCGCATATTCGACCGCATTTTACTCATTAAACTCGGCTCATCTTTCTGTTGCGGTATGCGATCTTTTGGGCTCGAAATGTGATTCGCATGTTGAATATGCGATCGCATTCATCCATTGCTCTCCTCTTTTCTCTTCTTTACTCTCTTTTTGCTCAATTTCACTCCAATTTGACCTTAACCACTTCATGGCATCATTTTCCTGCAAATAGAGCAATTACACACTAAAAACGACCTCAAGTTATCATTTAACAATACAAAATCTAATGAGAAAAGGCTAAAATGAGTGGTAAAATCACCACTCATCATTCCTGGACAGATATATCCCACCCTTTGAGAGGGAAGAGCTGCGGTATCAGTTTGAGTAGCTGGAGCAGGGTCAGATGTCAGTGACCGACTACGAGGCTAGGTTTTCTGAGCTGTATCGTCATGCACTCATGATATTCCTACTGATGCAGAGTGAGTGCAGAGATTTGTAGCTGGGTTGCACTCAGGTATTAGGGCCAACATGCCCGAGAGGTGGAGATGGGGACTACTTATCAGCTTGTGGTAGAGATTGCTCGCATGATCGAGGGTTATCGGTCGAGGAGCAGAGAGCAGGGGCAGCAGGATAAGAGAGCTAGATTTTCTAGGGATTTCAGAGGTGCTCCAGCCCGGAACAGAGGTTCGTTTGGTAGGGGCCAGCCTAGTAGGTCCCCATTTTCAGCACCCCCACCACCTCCTCGAGGTTCTCCCACGAGGCCTTATTTCAGCGCTCTGCCGGAGAGTTCTTATCGCCCACCAACCATTAAGGGTTCCTCCGGTGGGTATTCCGGTCATCAGGGGTCTCCCAGTCCTTATTTCAGTGCTATGCTAGAGAGTTCCTACCGCCCTCCAGCTATTCAGGGTTCTTTTTCAGGGTAGCATGCCATGGTGCCGAAAGGTTGTTATGAGTCTAGGGATCCAGGTCATATGAAGAAGCATTGTCCCAGGCTTCGGGGCAAGGCAATGCAACAGGGTTACTATCCTATGAGTTCAGAACTAGCGGTCCGGCCACCCAAAGGTGGAGGACATGCTGGCAGGGGTCATCCCAGAGGTGGAGGCCAGACAGGGGGAACACATATAGCTCCTGTTCATGCCGGTGGAGGTCAGTCATCCAGTGCTCCAGCTAGATTCTATGCCTTCCCGGCTAGACCAGATGCAGTAGCCTCAGATGCCGTGATCACATGTATTATTTCAGTATGTGGTAGAGATGAATCAATATTGTTTGATCCAGGATCCACTTATTCATATGTGTCAGACTTGTTTGCTCATTTCTTGGACATTCCTTGTGAGTCTTTGGGTACTCCTATTTATGTGTCCACTCCTGTGGGCGATTTTGTGGTTGTGGACCGGATATATCGCTCCTGTGTGGTTACATTCTGTGGGTTCGAGACCAGAGCAGACCTCTTGTTGCTTGATATGGTTGATTTTGAGGTCATCCTGGGCATTGATTGGCTATCTCCCTATCATGCCATTCTAGATTGCCATGCCAAGACTGTTACTCTAGCCATGCCGGAGCTGCCGAGATTGGAGTGGAGAGGTTCCTATGTTAGTGCAGCTAGTCGGGTTATTTCTTTCCTAAAGGCTCGACGTATGGTCGAGAAGGGTTGTTTAACTTATCTTGCTTATGTGCGGGACACCACCGCCGAGTCTCCGACGATTGATTCAGTGCCGGTAGTTCGAGAGTTTGCTGATGTATTCCCTTCAGACCTTCCAAGCATGCCACCAGATCGTGACATTAATTTCTGCATTGACTTAGATCAAGGCACCCAGCCTATATCTATTCCCCCATACCGTATGGCTCCGAAGGAATTGAAGGAGTTGAAAGAACAACTTGAGGAGTTGTTGGCTAAGGGGTTTATCTGACCGAGTGTGTCGCCTTGAGGTTCTCTAGTGTTATTTGTGAAGAAGAAGGATGGGACCATGCAGATATGTATTGATTACCGCCAGTTGAACAAGGTCACCATCAAGAACAAGTACCCATTGCCGCGTATCGATGATTTGTTTGACCAGTTGCAGGGTGCTCGGGTGTTCTCTAAGATTGACTTGAGATCGGGGTACCATCAGTTGAAGATTCGGGACTCGGATGTTACGAAGACTGCCTTTCGTACGAGATATGGTCATTATGAGTTCCTGGTGATGTCCTTTGGCTGGAGTAATGCCCCAGCGGCATTTATGGATTTGATGAACATGGTGTTCCGACCTTATATTGATTCTTTTGTCATTGTCTTTATTGATGACATTCTGATTTACTCACGTAGCCTGGGGGAGCACGAACAACATTTGAGAGTTGCGCTCCAGACTCTGCGAGAACAAAAGCTGTACGCTAAGTTCTCCAAATGCGAGTTCTGGTTGGATTCTGTAGCATTCTTGGGACATGTGGTATCTGGAGAGGGTATCAAGGTGGATCCTAAGAAGATTGAGGCAGTTCAGAGTTGGCCACGCCCTACTTCAGCGACAGAGATCAGGAGCTTCTTGGGTCTAGCAGGTTATTATCGCCGATTTGTGGAGGGTTTTTCATCCATTGCAGCTCCTTTGACTAGATTAACTCAGAAGAATGCCCCGTTCCGATGGTCCAACGAGTGTGAGGCGAGCTTTCATAAGCTCAAGACAACATTGACCTTAGCACCAGTCCTAGTATTGCCTTCCGGTTCTGGGATGTATACAGTTTATTGCGACGCTTCACGCGTTGGTTTGGGATGTGTGTTGATGCAGGAGGGGCGAGTTATTGCATATGCTTCAAGGCAGCTGAAGGTTCATGAGCAAAATTACCCTGTGCACGACTTGGAGTTGGCGGCGATTACTCATGCTCTTAAGATTTGAAGGCACTACTTGTATGGGGTGCCTTGTGAGGTTTATACGGACCACCGCAGCTTGCAGCACTTGTTCAAGAAGAGGCATCTTAATTTGAGGCAGCGCAGGTGGCTTGAGTTGCTGAAGGATTATGACATCATCATTCTTTATCATCCGGGCGAGGCGAATGTTATTGCAGATGCCTTAAGCAGGAAGGCAGAGAGCGTGGGTAGCTTGGCTTTCATTTCAGCAGAGGAGAGGCCCCTAGCTTTGGACATTCAGTCCTTGGCTAATCGCCTGGTGAGGTTGGACCTTTCAGAGCCCAGCCGAGTTCTTGCACGTGTGGTGGCTCAGTCTTCATTATTGGGGGAGATCAGGGCTCGACAGTATGATGATCCGCACTTGGTAGCTCTCCGGGAGACAGTGTTGCATGGAGAGTGCCACTAGCTTTGGACATTCAGTCCTTGGCTAATCGCCTGGTGAGGTTGGACCTTTCAGAGCCCAGCCGAGTTCTTGCACGTGTGGTGGCTCAGTCTTCATTATTGGGGGAGATCAGGGCTCGACAGTATGATGATCCGCACTTGGTAGCTCTCCGGGAGACAGTGTTGCATGGAGGTGCCAAGGAGGTTTCTATTGGCGAGGATGGTGTTTTGAGACTTTAGGGTCGCTTGTGTGTCCCTAATGTTGATGGACTGAGGGAGAGGATTATGGAGGAGGCTCACAGTTCACAGTATTCTATTCACCCTGGTGCTACGAAGATGTATCGTGACTTGAGGCATCATTTCTGGTTGAGGCGGATGAAGAAAGACATAGTGGAGTATGTGGCTAGATGTCTGAATTGCTAGCAGGTTAAGTATGAGCACCAGAGTCCAGGAGGCCTACTTCAGTAGATGCCTATATCTGAGTGGAAGTGGGAGCGCATCACTATGGACTTCGTAGTTGGGTTGCCTCGGACTTTGCGGAAGGTTGATGCGATTTGGGTCATTGTGGACAGGTTGACTAAGTCGTCGTATTTCATTCCAACAGCTACTACTTATACTTCAGAGAGGTTGGCCCAGATCTACATTCAAGAGATAGTTTTGTTGCACGGTGTGCCGGTGTCCATTATATCAGATCGAGGTCAGTTCACCTCACACTTCTGGAGAGCAGTACAGAGTGAGTTGGGCACCCAGGTAGAGCTCAACATAGAATTTCACCCTCGGACAGTAGGAGCGGACAATTCAGATATTGGAGGACATGCTCAGAGCACGTGTGATTGACTTTGGAGGGCAGTGGGACTAGTTTTTGCCTTTGGCCAAGTTTGCTTATAATAATAGTTATCAGTCCAACATTGATATGGCTCCATTTGAGGCCTTGTATGGTCGACAATGTCGTTCTCCCATCGGGTGGTTTGAGCATGGCGAGGCTAAGTTATATGGAACCGATCTGGTGAAGGATGCTTTGGAGAAAGTAAAGTTGATTCAGGGGAGGCTTCGCACAACACAGTCCAGACATAAAAGTTACGCGGATTAGAAGGCGCGTGATGTATCATTTATGGAGGGCGAGAAGGTTCTGTTGAAAGTCTCACCGATGAAGAAAATTATGAGGTTTGGTAAGAAGGGAAAGTTGAGCCCAAGGTTTATAGGCCCATTTGAGGTGTTGAGACGAGTTGGGGAGGTTGCTTACGAGCTTGCTCTACCTCCCAGTCTATCAGGAGTTCATTCGTTTTTTCATGTGTCCATGCTCCAGAAGTACCACGCCGACTTCTCTCACGTGATAGATTTCAACACCATTCAGCTAGATGAGAGGTTGGGCTTTGAGGAGGAGCCAGTTGCTATTATTGACAGGCAGGATCGCCAGTTAAGGTCCAAGAGAGT
Organism: Nicotiana undulata; assembly: GCA_005239495.1. Taxonomy (NCBI): domain Eukaryota; kingdom Viridiplantae; phylum Streptophyta; class Magnoliopsida; order Solanales; family Solanaceae; genus Nicotiana; species Nicotiana undulata. The sequence goes on along the minus strand of MDKH01182347.1, from coordinate 15,136 downwards.
TTCCGCCGTAAAAGTCCAGTGGAGGGGCCAACCAGTCGAGGAGGCGACTTGGGAGTCCGAGGAGGACATGCGGAGCAGATATCCACACCTATTCAGCACTCCAGGTATGATTCTAGATCCGTTCGAGGACGAACGTTTGTTTAAGAGGTGGAGAATGTAACGACCCGACCGGTCGTTTTGTGTTCTAGGACCCCGTGCCCCTAAATGAGACTTCCCGTAGTTGCTTTTGCTGATTTATGACTTGCAGGGACGAGCGATTCGAGGTTTGGAGGAGTTTGGAGTGTTATAGGAACACTTAGTTCCTTAAGGTTGGCCTTAAAGGCCAAGTTTGACTTCGGTCAACATTTTTGGTAAACGACCTCAGAATCGAGATTTGAAGGTTCAGGTAGGTTCGTATGATGATTTTGGACTTGGTAAACGACCTCAAAATCTTCTCGCAGGTGCGAGACCGCAGGTGCGGAAATCCTGTAGGCAGTGAGGTTTGTTTTAAATACCGGACTCAGCCATTTTTGAACACTTTTCTTCATCTTTGGACGAATTTGAGAGCATGCAAAGAAGATAACCGACCTAGCTACTATAAGGTAAGTGATTCCTACTATAAATTAAGTTTAATACTTGAATTCTTAGGTAGACTAACACATTAAATTAGTATAAATTATGGGTTTAGAGTAAAACCTAGGTATTTGATAAAAATAGGAAATTTCCAAGGAATTAGTTATGGAATTATGCAAAAACTATATAATATTGATCCTTAGGCTATGGGTGATTATTTCCTTTGAAACTTTCCGGAATCCAAGCATGTGGGCCCGAGGGTGTAATTTGGGATTTTGCAATTTAGGTTGAAATAATCATTTAAATAGAGGAATTTCATACGTTTGAGTATAGCTTGATTTATTTATGCAATATTTGTTTAGTTTCGAGTCCTTGGGCGACGAATTTGGAGTTTCGGGCGCGTTCTTGACCCGGGAAGTAGACTTGACACGAGGTAAGTCTCCTTTCTAACCTTGTAAGAGGGAATTGTCCCCATAGGCAAAGTAATTAACAATATGTCATTAATTGTGGGGACTACGTACGTACGACGTGACGAGAGTCCGTGCATAGTGACTATTCTTGATATGTTCGGGTAGTTAGGTTCACACCATGCCTTGTGAATTTCATAAATTAAATATATGCCTTGTAATTCCTTCGTATGCAAATTTGTTTCATGAAGTTCTCCTAATAGGTGTTTTCAGACGAATTACTATTATTTTTGGAAAAAGAATTTAAAGAACAATGTTATGTTTGTGTGCGACCGCTTCGCAATATATATATATTCCGTGAGCGGAGTGATTCTTTCCACTACTCTCATGGGAGCGGGCCGTACGCCACGGTAGGTTAATAGATGCATCTATGGTTCGCGTCGTTCGACCCTCCGGCAGTGCACATTTACTATTATGTTGGCCTAAACCGTACCTTCTGATATATTGTGCGCATGCTACTTGTTTGATATTATTCATGACTTAAAAATTGTTAAATGTCTTGAAAGAATAGATTTGTAATTTGTATGTAGGAGTTTCGACTCGAAATAGGTTTCGTAATTATGCTAGATATTCATTGTTCTATTATCAATGTCTACTTGCTACTCTCATTAATTTATACACCTAAATATACTGTTTGGACCCTAGTAAGTGTCAAGTCGACCTCTCGTCACTACTTCTTCGAGATTAGACTGAATACTTATTGGGTACATATTATTTATGTACTCATGCTACGCTCTGTACTTAATTGTACAGGTTCGAAGGCAGGTGTATCTGGGTATCAGTCCGGAGTTCGTCCCTGATATTTGCCTGGTCCAGACTTCACGGTGAGCTGCTCCTCTTGACGACACTCGGCAACACTATGGAGTCTTCTTTTGTTATTCTATCTATTCTTTTCAAACAGTAGGACAGTCTATGTATCCTTTTGTTTTTACTCTACTAGTATGCCTGTAGACTTGTGACACTAGCTCCTGGCGCACACGTTAGTAGACATTATTTTGGAATGTGAATATTAAATTATGACTTTTATGGCTATTTCTGTTCAAGTTTGCCTAAGTTATCCATTTTTACCTAATGTCTTAAATCTAAATCAAGTAAGTGTTGGAGATGTTTTGGTAAACTAAATTAAACTCACTAGTAGATTGATGCTGGCTTGCCTGACTACGGTGTTGGGCGCCATCGCGACCCGAGTTAAGATTTGGGTCATGACAGGGATCCTGTTTTATGTGTGACCCCATACTTAGCCAACAAAGCAGCAAACTGCTTGTTCACAAAATGCGGCCCATTTTCACTAGTAATCACTCGAGGTGTCCTAAACCTGGTACAAATGCTCTTCCGTAACAACTCACACACTACTCGAGCATCATTGGTCCTAGTAGGGATTGCTTCGACACATTTAGAGATATAGTCAACGGCTACTAGGATATACACATAAGAATGAGATGATGGGAATGGCCTCATAAAGTCAATACCCCAAACATAAAAAAATTCACATACCAGAATAGAGTTTAGCGGTATCTCATCCCTCTTGCTAATATTACATGCCCTTTGACACTTGTCACATGCAGCTACATACGCCCATGCGTCTTTGTACAAAGTAGGCCAATAGAAACCGACTTCCATGAACTTTGTTGCAGTGCGGTTTTCACCATAGTGTCCTCCAGCTGCTCCATCATGGAAATGAGGCAAAATGCTTCCCATCTCCCCTTCAGGTACACATCTTTGAATCACACCCTCTGCATACAGTTTAAACAAGAAGGGGTGATTCCAAAAATAACTTTTTACCTCACCTTGGAACTTCCTTCTTTGATCACGAGAGAGGTCACGTAACAACCATCCACTAGCAAAACACTTAGCTACATTAGCATACCAAGATGATCTTTTGGAGACCGCTCATCAGCGAACTCTTCCCTTATTTCTACTGTCTCAACCAGAGGTCTCTATGGTCGAGATATATGATCTGCAACTTGATTTTCAGTGCCCTTCCTATCCTTGATCTCTTAATCAAACTCTTGGAGAAATAATAACCACCGCATCAAACGCGATTTGGACTCCTTTTTACTCGGCAAATATTTCAAAGTTGAGTGATCAGTGTGCACAATCACCTTACTCCTCACAAGATATAATCTAAACTTGTCAAAAGCAAATACCACAACAAAGATCTATTTCTCAATAGTGGCATAGTTAAATTAAGCATCATTCAACGTCCTACTTGCACAGTAGATGGACCTAAACATCTTATCTTTTCTTTGCCCCATAACTGGCCCATAGCTACATCACTAGCATTACACATTATTTCGAATAGCTGGCTCCAATCAGGTGTCACCATAATCGAGGCACTAGCTAATGATACCCAGTTTTTCCCTCATATTTTTTCAAATAGTATATATACTTGCAAATATCATTTTGTATCATTACTTAAGTACAAAATTTAGACAAATAATTTCTATAACTTTCATAATTTTATAGCTTTAAAATTGATTTTTTCTTACATTTTAATTACCTGAATATGTGTTGATTACCCCTTTTTAAATTATTTTACAATGACCTAATCGTCCAAATTTATTATTTGCATCCACATATATGTTCCATAATATTTTTACCTTACTTTATAGATTATATTTGTGTTCAAAAGCTATTTTGCACAATTTCGCAATAATAGCCTATATTTTGTACATAATTGTATTTATTCTATTATTCATAGTAAAATTGCATTTCTCATATTTTTATAATGTTAAGCTATTACTTCCAAACCTTGGCCCAATACCCTTTAACCCAACATCAACAACCCACTATCCTATATCCATCTCCTGACCCGTCCCACTTCCTTTTAACCATGGCCGTTGATCTCAGATGATTAACGACCCACAATAACCTTCCCCATTTCCCTAAACCCTAAAGTCCATTCCCTACCTAACAGCTGCCTTTTCACTCTCTCGAACCCTCTACTCTCTTCTGCAAATCCTAACAACCGTTTCTTATTTCTACTCCAATCCCGACCTAGAGATCGAATCTACTTATGATCTACTTACCTTATTAGCCTTCTCTCATTATTGGTCGCCCGCTTATGGTGTTACTTAGGAATTGCCTAAGTTTGGCAAGTATCACTTCGAGATCAGACTAGAATGGCTCGAATATTTGATTTGGGCATTATTCCGTCTATATACGCTCAACAAAGAGAGATTTGCACTATTGCTTCGATTATTGATACGATTCAACCCAATTAGGGTTTGAGACTCTCCATCTCCTTTACTGATTTTGATGTGCATGTGATATTTTATTTCCTTATTTGTGCTTAATTGATTATTTTCCATGTTTGTTCTTTCAATTTCCGCATTATATAAAACCCATTTCCGGTTCCTTTTCGGGCACAAAACAATTCATTACTTAACAGTTGTTACCACAACTATGATTATTCTATATTTTCTGCACTCTTGGTTCTTGGCCGGCTGAAAGCTAAGGCCACCAAATTTTGATTAACTAACCTTCTTAGTGCGAGCACTGTCCGGGTTCATTTGAAACCCGTGGGAACTCTGACGCACTGAGTTTTGGGTTCTGCTACTCTCTCTGTTGTCAATGATTGAAATATTATTGGAATTATTCTTCTTGTTCACCTGTTTGTTAATTCGCAATTGGTAAGTGTCTTTGGATCTGTCAATTTCATTCCTTCTCGTGTGCTCATGTTTGTACATCTATGTCACCTAAACTTTGTGAATCTGTATACTATTGTGTTATCCCTGTCATTTTATGACTCACAACGTTTCTAGCATATGAACTTGTCCAACTACTGACTCTGATGTATGCCTACTGTATGTGTTCAGCATAAATGATCCTCATTACATTAAACATGCCCAACCTAGTGTTTGTTTTGTGTGTTTTTGAATGTTTATACTTGCCACTCATCTTGAGTTTATATCCTTGCCCTGTTCTATATCTTTGTGATAAATCAACTCATGTGTTCTGATTCCTGTCAGATCATTCATGTTTACTTAATACTTTACTAGAATTAGTTCTTAGCCAAACGTATTGCCCTGCTAATTGTGAACTTAATGTGTGTTATGTGCTTGACTTAATTCCATGCTGTCTAGTACTACCTATGGTTTACAAGGTGAAAATGCATCATCCATCTTTTCTCTTATTTGTAATTTAATAGTCTAGTTTGTTATGTTTCCTTTCCAATTAAGTTCTAGTGTTTCTTAAGCCTTTTTGTTATGCCTGGTATTTAGCATGTTTAAATTAAGATTTGTTTGTAGACCATGTCCACAAATTTGTTGGTTATGGTATTTTCATAAGTTTCTCATGCTAGACATCCTTATGTGAGGACTATACTCTGTTGGCTTTCTGTCCATGATTTTATTAGACTATTATGTTTAAAATCTCATGACTAAGTTCTTTATGCTAATCCTTGACCATGTTTTTCTTTGAAACATTACTTGAAGTAGTATGCTACCTCATGTTAGTCAATCCTGTCACCTTAGATTTATTTTCAAAGAATGCAAGCATGAACCTGCCTTATGTATGCCCCATGAACTTGTCGATATGCTTTGGTGAAAATTGCTGTTAGATACAGTTTCGAGAATTCAGTGTGTAGACTTCAAAAGATTGTTCAATTAATTCCAAGAGTAATTTGTTACTCGTATGGCCATGTTTGGCATCCATTTGGGTAAGAAACTATTCGTTTAAGCCTGGTATGTAGGGCCTGTTTTGGCACTGGAGGTCTGAAGAACACTGTCCGCACCTGGAGTTTGTGTCTGCAGTCCATATGAAGCTCTACACCTGTTTGAAGGCCCAAATGTGTTACTGGGTTATTCTATATTCATATTTGGGCCTGTAATAATTCAATATGGTCTGTAACAACTAGTAAAACTGAATGATGGGGAAATTAATGAAATTGGGGGAACGAGTATATTTTATTTAACATAAAAGGGAAGAAAACATGCCCTATAGGGTCTACATACTTTGTTTGCTATTTTTGTTTGACATGCTCTATTTCTGTACACTCATAGAAAACATGCTTATAGGAAATCACACACACTTCACTCAATTTACTATAGCATGTTTGAGTATTTGATATACTTGTTTCCAGGTCTACTTTTTTGCGCACTTAGACAACATGCCTATAGGATACAATAACACATGTTTTGCTTTGTCAACCTAGAAACCATTCCTATAGGACTTCAAATAAGCAATCGATCTATTGGTTCTATTATTTTTAGTGTATTGCCCATCTTGATATCATGACTATAGGACCCTAATCTTTTAATCAACTACTGTTGACATGTAATTTTTGACCCTCCCAAAGATTTTACACATCTTAGCGATTAATATTTAGTTTAGGCCTAATATCATTATTTTAACTAGTTTTGACTCTTTTAGTTTATTTTAAACACAAAAATTGAAAATTACAAAAAATATTTCATATTTCTTTATTTAATTCACGTATTAGGTATTTTTAGAAGGATATATATTACTTTAAACCTATTTTATTATAATATAATCTTTAAAAATATCAAAAATAGTTTCAACTTTAATTTTTAGTTTTATTTTAAATATAATAATTTATTAAAATCAATTAAGAATTATTTTTTATATCTTCTTATAAATATTTTATATTATTTTAGAATTGAATTAAGGGTTTTTCTTAGTCCAATTTTTATAACATTTAGCCCAATTTTGAAGCCCACCTCCCCTCCTTTTTAATTAAAAAAAGAACCTAGCTTAACTTCTTCTACTTCCTGAGACAAAAAAGACACACAAAAAACCCTAACGCCCTCAACCACTGCCGCCTCCCTGCCGCCGCCGCACCAAGCTCGCCGGAAATCGGGCAACATCATCTTCTCACCCTAACACACATTTCATTAACCAAAAACACCCTAACATCATCAGGCAGAAAAAACACTTAGAAACCCTAGACTCATCTCCATCTCCATCAACTCGCCAGCCGTCCCCAATCCACCGGCAACCACCATAGCCACCATTGCCCCATCTTCTCCAAACACCAACGACCTCTTCACCACCATAGCCGCCGGACCAGCTACAACCAGAAATTCACGCCGCTGACCAGTCACCCCTCAACCTCCATCTTCGCCCAGACCAAGAACGAAGCAGTAGAGCCTCACCCACCTCCCTTCACCAAATCAGTCGCTCCACCCCATCAAAATTTCCATAGCTGCCAACCTCACCTAAAAAAAAACTATAAGGGAAATCGCAAAAGTAGGGTGAACGGAGAGGAACGAACGGAACAGTAATGGATATTAGAGGGACAGAAACGAACGAGGGAAATCGAAGAGAAACGCAACCATAGCTCAATCTCTCTCTGATCTTTGAGAGACCAAGCCGTCATCCCCCATTTGATCCTTTGGTTTTTGAGTCAGTTGTTATTAAAAGCTCCGTCAATTCTTCTTCCAGAAAATCAGATTTTTCTTTCTGCCCAGTTGTATCGTAATGGAGTAGCTAAAGTGTTTGGGTTCGACTCGAAATTTCCCGGTGTTTGGTCGAAATTCGAGATTGCCGACGAGGATTTCCGGTCAAGCTATGGCCTCGGTTTCTATTCAGGTGTAATCGTAAAAACTATCATTTTGAGGTTCATCCCTTACTTTGATTTTAAATTTTTCTATCTGTGTTTTGTGCTCAATCTTTGATGGTTTATAAATGTCGAATGATTGTTCTAGTGTATGTTTACTTGAACTGATTGCAACTGAATTTGAAATTTAATTGGAATCATATGATTAATTTGAAATGGAAAATGGGATTGTCAGTTGATGAGTTTAAGAGAATAGTTTGGTAAGATGTGATTTAAAATAATTGGACCTAAAGTTATGGAATGAGGCAAAAGACAAGTTTTTAGTGTTCTAAGTTTGTCGTAGATCTATTTATTAATTTATCGTTAGGAGAATGCTTAGGCCGACCACACCTGGGTAGGAAAACCTTTAGGATTTTGTTTGAGTTTTCGAGGTAAGAGGTCGTTTCCTGTTAGCTTATTATGGTTTCATCAGGGGAATGCCCCGAACAGTTTGTATATATTTTGTTCCGGGGAATGCCCCGTAGTATTCTATAATTGGAGGCCGAAAGCAGAACTCGTGGTACTTTTATTCTTGTTTTATTTTTTATTTTATTTTTTATTAGGTGAGGACGACCTAGAGCCTCTTTTGTGTGTTTAGTTTTCTCTTATGTGTTTATCTTTACCTCAATTTGAATATTTTAAAAGTCAACTTGATCGAGTACGTAACCGTGATTTTTACGGGACACGGGGAATGCCTAACACCTTCTTCCCGAGTCAAATGAACCTCCTTACCCTGAATCTCTGGTGCGGACTTAGTTTGGAGTCCAAAGTGTTTTAAAAGGAAAAAATTATTTTAAAAAAAAACGGTGACCTGACACACCGAAATCAAATGTTAGGCGGCGACTCTGAAAATCCTTTTGAACACAAATTTTTGTCACTTTTAAATGTGAAAACCCTTTCTGAACTTTGCAAAACTTTTTTATTATTTTTAAGAAGGTTTAGTGAAGTGAGGTCTGTTAAAAGAAGGAGTGTGACATCTCTGGCGACTCTGCCGGGGATTTGCAGGTTCGAGCTAGTACTTGATCTTGTTGGCTTTTTAGGATATTCGGTTGAGGTTTTTATGTGTTTTGTTTGCTTTTTTTGCTTTTTATTTTGTTTATGTCGTTTTATTATTTCCTAGCTGCTTATTTGTTTACAGTTTTTCCTTTATATGTTACTGGTTTATAAACTGTTATCATTTGCATAACCCTGAGTCTTCTTTCTAGAACAAGTCTTCCGGAGTACGTTTGAGCATACACGGACTTTTCTTTGAGTCACCCGTGTCTTTAGGGGGGTGGCGTGAGAGCGTGGAGTGGGCGGACAGCTAGAGCAGCCGCCATCGACTACGTGCCGCCCCGAATTGCCTTGTCTAGTAAACCCCAACCTTAGGTCAGCCTTTAGGTCATTTTATTTGCATCATGTCATTTAGACCTAGTAGGTCTCGGTCCCAGACACCGTGTCCTTTTGTAGGTGGCCTATCCAAATTTTGTCAAAATGGGCCCGTGACCCAAAAAGACATTTAATCATCCCTATGTGCTACATGCTGCATTCTTTAAGGGTAAATGGGTAATTTGGCGGACCAATGACGGTTTGAGGGCAACGAGAAAGAAAAAGGGTGAAGTATAGAATGAAGAAGTGAGGCCCAGTTATATACTTCTTTCACAACATTTTCAAGAAAAAGACAAAAAAAATAAATGAAAAAATCCAAAAAAATATTTTACACTTTCCCATCATTTTCCAAAAATCAAAAAAAGAGAGAAAAAGAAAACCCAAAAAGATTTTGCATAATTCATCATTTTGTTTTTTTTAATATTAAAAAAAGGACAAAAAATATGTTTTTCCAAATTCATGTTTAAAAAAAAAATTTATTTTCGTATCCAATCTGCCCGAACTACACAAACCTGATTCTCGTCTCTCAGGGCGGGATACGTAAACAACCCACATAGGGTCCGGTATTCTTAGTGAGTCTTAGGTTCTTGGCTTCGCGGGGTCGTAGCCAAATCTTGCATGTTTATCCACATTTGACCACATAGGTTGTTTTTGCAAAATAGGGTTATTTTCTTAAAGTGGCTTGTTATCCAACGTCTTAGAGCCCTAAGTCCATAACAATGTGTCCTCTCAATTTTAAGGTCCATTCTTGGTCTAATTTGCGTGTCTAGCCACTTCTGGCCACATCGGTCATTCTTGCAAAATAGGGCTATTTTTACAAAAGTGGTTCATTGACTCATGTCTCAAAATCCCAAGTTCGCAATTAAGTGTCCCACTACTTTAAGGTCCATCTTTTTTGAGTTTGCATCTTTAGCCATTTCTGGCCATATCGGTCATTTTTGCAAAGTGGGTCACTTTTGCAAATTATTTCCTAGGGCCATCAATGTTGGGAGTTTGAAGTCATATAAGCCTTAGTGAGGTATTTCCATGTCTTTGAGGTCACCTCAGTAGAGTTTTCACTAATAGCCACCCTTGGCCACGTAAGTTTTTTTTGTTGCAAAAATAGCCCAATCGTGTCTTGAATAGCCAAATTGGAAGTATTATGATCTCACACGTGTCTTGAGTCACTGATCTATTTAGTATTATTTTTCTCATTCAGGTATGGATACATGTGCCACAGCTCGAGCATGGCAGATACCCATGACCATTCTAGTCAAAACTGTTGCATACACGAGCTGCTTGAAGAAACCTTTTATTTTTGAGTCTATATTATATTGTCTTTTAATTTTTAGTCTTGTACAGTAGTATCGAGTCTGTCAGTCTAGTTAAGATTGTCGAGTATTTTGTTATAGTACTTCCTGTTTTGTATTTGAAAAACCCAAAAAATATATTATTATAAATGAAAATCCAAAAAGATTCTTGTATTTTTTAGTTTATTTTATCCATTATTTTCCAGAACTACGCTTGGTCTGATTCATGTGGAACATGATACGTAGGCAACCTACATAGGGTTCGATCAAATCATTTTCCTAAAAACTTTTAAAAAAAAGAAAAAAAAAGAATGAATTTGTGAGATTTGAGGGTGAGAAAGAAATTAGTGATAATTAGAAAGAAAAGAGAGGAAGGAAAATGAGCAAGCCAAGAAGTGCTAGAAAAGAAAGAAAAGAGAAGATCAAGATGAACAAAATTGGGATGATGCCAAATGACCTCGCGACCCTCGAAGTCATTCTAGAACCATTAATTGTTGCTAGGTGCATTGCACGCAATGTGTTATTTCTATCTGATAAATACCCTAATGCTAACATGTTGGCTTTGTTGTGCTCCTCTTTTGTACTTTCACTGTTATCAAAATAGTAGGTGGTTAGTTTGTGGTATTCTAGTGATCCATCCGTACAACACAAGGTCAAAGAGCAAGGTAGTCATGGCTAGCAAAGACTTGGACACAAGAGTTGTGGACCTGCCGAGGGAAATTGTTGAATCAGAATTGGAACTGAAAGAGGAGCTCCGAAAGGTAAAACATCATGATGTGTTAGATTGCCATGCTAAGACAGTCACTTTGGCCATGCCTGAGTGGAGAGGTTCTTCAGTCAGTGCATCCAGCCGAGTCATTTCCTTCATGAAGGCTCGGCATATGGTCGAGAAGGGTTGTTTGGCTTACCTTGCTTATGTGTGGGACACCACCGCCGAGTCTTCGACCATTGATTCAGTGCCGGTGGTACGAGAGTTTTCGGACGTATTTCCTTCATATCTTCGAGGCATGCCTCCAGATCGAGATATTGATTTCTGTATTGATTTAGCTCTAGATACTCGGCCTATTCCATTCCCCCGTATCGTATGGATCCTAAGGAGTTGAAAGAGTTAAAGGAGCAACTTGAGGAGTTGTTGGCTAAGGGGTTCATCAGGCCGAGTGTGTCGCCGTGGGGTGCTCCAGTCCTATTTGTGAAGAAGAAGGATGGGTCTATGCGGATGTGTATTGATTACCTCCAGCTGAATAAGGTTACTATTAAGAATAAGTATCCTCTGCCACGCATCGATGATTTATTTGACCAGTTGCAAGGTGCTCATGTGTTTTCCAAGGTTGATTTGAGATCGGGTTATCATCAGTTGAAGATTCGGGCTTCAAATGTTTCGAAGACTGCATTTCGTACCCGATATGGCCATTATGAGTTCTTGGTGATATCCTTTGGTTTAACTAATGCCCCAGCCGCATTCATGGACTTGATGAATATGGTATTCAGGCCATATATTGATTCCTTCGTCATCGTCTTCATTGATGACATCTTGATTTATTCGCGGAGCCTGGGTGAGCATGAGAAGCATTTGAGAGTTGTGCTCCAGACCTTGCGGGAAAAGAAGCTGTATGCTAAGTTCTCCAAGTGCGAGTTCTGGTTAGATTCCGTGGAATTTTTGGGGCATGTGGTATCCGGAGAAGGTATCAAGGTTGATCTTCAGAAAATTGAGGCGGTTCAGAGTTGGCCGCGTCCTACTTCAGCTACAGAGATCAGGAGTTTCTTGGGCCTAGCAGGCTATTATCGCCGATTCGTGGAAGGGTTCTCTTCTATTGCAGCTCCATTGACCAGATTGACTCAGAAGAATGCCCCGTTTTGGTGGTCCGACGAGTGTGAGGCGAGCTTTCAGAAGGTCAAGTCAGCTTTGACCTCGGCACCAGTTCTGACATTGCCTTCCGAGTCTGGGATGTATACTGTGTATTGCGACGCTTCCCGCGTCGGGTTGGGATGTGTGTTGATGCAGGATGGTAGGGTTATTACTTATGCTTCGCGCCAGCTGAAGGTTCATGAAAAGAATTATCCTGTGCACGACTTAGAGTTGGCAGCAATTGTTCATGCTTTGAAGATTTGGCAGCACTATTTGTATGGTGTGTCGTGTGAGGTCTACACTGACCACCGTAGTTTGCAGCATTTGTTCAAGCAGAGGGACCTTAATTTGAGGCAGCGGAGATGGCTTGAGTTGTTAAATGACTATGATCTCACTATTCTGTATCACCCGGTCAAGGCGAATGTAGTATTAGATGCTTTGAGCAGGAGGGCGGCGAGTATGGGTAGCTTGGCCTACATTGCACCTGAGGAGAGACCTTTAGCCTTGGATATTCAGTCCTTGGCCAATCGCCTTGTGAGATTGGACCTTTCGGAGCCTCGTCGAGTTTTGGCTCATGTAGTTGCTCAGTCTTCATTGTTGGGGGAGATTAAGGCTCGACAGTTTGATGATCCGTGCCTTGCAGAGCTTCAGGATACGGTGGTCCAGGGTAGGGCCAAGGAGGTTACTTTGGGAGAGGATGGTGTTTAGAGGCTCCAGGGCCGTTTATGTGTTCCTAATATTGATGGCCTGAGGAAGAGAATTCTAGAAGAGGCCCACAGTTCTCGGTATTCTGTTCATCCGGGTGCGACGAAGATGTACCGTGATTTGAAGCAGCACTACTGGTGGAGGCGGATGAAGAAGGATATAGTGCAGTATGTGGCTAGGTGTCTCAATTGTCAGCAGGTCAAGTACGAGCACCAGAGGCCAGGAGGCTTGTTTCAGCAGATGCCCATTCCTGAGTGGAAATGGGAGCGCATCACTATGGACTTCGTGGTTGGGTTGCCACGGACTTTGCGGAAGGTTGACGCGGTTTGGGTCATTGTGGATAGATTGACCAAATCGGCGCATTTCATTCTGGTGGCCACTACTTATACTACAGAGAGGCTGGCCCAAATTTATATTCGAGAGATAGTCCGGTTGCACGGTGTGCCGGTGTCCATTATATCAGATCGAGGTCCTCAGTTCACCTCGCACTTCTGGATAGCATTGCACAGTGAGATGGGCACTCAGATAGATCTCAGCTCAGCATTTCACCCTCAGACTAATGGTCAGTCGGAGCGTTCGGTTCAGATATTGGAGGATATGCTCAGGGCATGTGTGCTTGATTTTTGGTGTCAGTGGGACCAGTTCTTTCCTTTGGCGGAGTTTGAATACAATAACAATTATCAGTTCAGCATCGAGATGGCTCCATTCGAGGCTTTATATGGTCGGCGATGTCGTTCTCCTATTGGGTGGTTTGAGCCTGGCGAGGCCAACTTATATGGCACGGATCTGGTGAGAGATGCTTTGGATAGGGTGAAAATTATTCAGGAGAGACTCCGCACAGCTCAGTCCAGACAGAAGAGTTATGTAGATCAGCGGGCGCGTGATGTAGCATTTATGGAGGGAGATAAGGTTATGTTGAAGGTTTCGCCGATGAAGGGCATTATGAGATTCGGGAAGAAGGGCAAGCCGAGCCCTAGGTTTATAGGCCTTTTTGAGGTGTTGAGGCGAGTCGGGGAGGTTGCTTATGAGCTCGCTTTACCTCCTGCCTTATCAGGAGTTCATCCAGTTTTTCATGTATCCATGCTCCGGAGATATCATGCCGATTTCTCTCACGTGATTCTTTTCAGCACTATTCAGTTAGATGAGAAGTTGGGCTTCGAGGAGGAGCCAGTTGCTATTATTGATAGGCAGGACCGCCAGTTGAGGTCTAAGAGAATTTCTGCCGTAAAGGTCCAGTGGAGGGGCCAACCAGTCGATGAGGCGACTTGGGAGTCCGAGGAGGACATGCGGAGCAGGTATCCGCAGCTATTCAGCACTTTAGGTACGATTCTACGTCCGTTCGAGGACGAACGTTTGTTTTAGAGGGGGAGATTGTGATGAACCAAAAGGTCATCTTATGTAAATTTAATTATGACTGTGTTTTGAGGCCCCGAAAGCCTCCGTTAATCTCACCTCGAAGTGCGTGCGCAGCCCGGGCGCGTAGCCGGGAAGCCTTTATGTGGAAACTTGATAAAGAGTTGAATTTATGATAATTAATTAAATAAAGTTGACTTTGGTCAACATTTTTGGTAAACGGACCCGGACCCGTGATTTGGCGGTCCCGAAAGGTCCGTAGGAAAATATGGGACTTGGGCGTATGCCCGGAAACGAATTCCGAGGATCCAAGTCCGAGAAATGAACTTTTAAAGAAAATTGTTTTCTGAAAATAATAAAGGCTTATAAAAATGAACCTCGATGTGAAACCTGTGCTGCCAGGCCCGTATTATGGTTCCGGAGCCCGGAACAGGTTCAATATGTGTTATTTAAGTTATCTGGGAAATTTGGTAAGAAACGGACTTGATTTGACGGGTTTCGGATCAAAAATGGGAAATTTAGAGTTAATGAAGTTTTGAGAGATTTCATTGAATTTGAAATTTGGTTTGGAATGTGATTTTATGTAACCGAGGTCCGAATAAAATTTCGAGACCGGGAATAGTTCCGTTATGTCATTCATGACTTGTGTCACGACCTAAAACTCGGTTCAGGTCGTGATGGAACCTAACGGCGAGGTTAGGCAAGCCAACATATGAATCCTTAGGAGATATTACCCCAGAACTCGATATTCCAGTTATTTACAATTTATAACAAATATAATGCGGAATATAACAGCGATATGAGGTCAGGCCGTAGATACCAGCTGAACAACAGCTAGGCCAAATATATACAACCCTGAAAACCCAATCATAACTACAACAAGTGTGTGCCAGGACTAGTGTCACAGTGTCAACGGTCGACTACATAGATACAACAACTTAAATATATATATACAAAAATACAAGCCGCAGTCTGGAACAAAAGACTGAGCAAAATG
>MDKH01173280.1:0-65444 GCA_005239495.1 Nicotiana undulata | reverse complement strand
AATGTCACTTAAAGTGGAAAAACTCCCTTATTACCCTTACCGGTGAAAAAGGAGGTGTGACAAATACATAAAAAAAAAAAAAAACACAACGATGAAAGTCAAGTAAAAATTCACATATACACCTAAATACATCTACATACAATTTACAACTCCTACTATGAATACAATATAAAAACAATGAATAGTTAAGAACACTCAAACCTGATAGCATTAGACCTATCAACCCGGAACTGAAACCTTTCAGATATAGGTTATGCTCCATCACCTCTTTCAATGTAGCTTTATCCTTATATACTTGTCCAGCCATAATTTTCCTTTGATTAGTTTTTAAAATTATCAAATCCGTGCCCAGTTCGAACACCCCAATTGGTTCGCCTGAATTGACAACATCAAAAGCAAGTGAATCATCTGTATCGAAATTATACCATCGAAATTTCTGTATATAATTGTATCAATCTCGATTTTTCATGGTTGAAAACATAAATTGGTACGAACTGTAACAAAAGAAAGAAGGAAGAATTGAAAATCCACCGATTGCTCTGTTTTTTGATACTTTTCTGATTGAACATCTTTCATGAAGGAAGAAATACAAATTATGAGTGATATAATTGTGTTTGTTGAGTTATATTAAGAGACTATTTGGTAAATTGATTCATTTCCGTTTTAAAACAGTTGAAAGGTCTTTTTTACCGGAATATACGTTACTGTATTCAATAATACAACTCTTAAATACAGTTGAATACAACAACTGATTAGCTGAACTTTCATGATTCACGTATATTTTTCCTACTATATTCATGAATACAATAGTCTAAATACATAAAATACATCTTATAAAAACAAAAAACGTATCTACAAACTATAATATAGCAAATAATATCTATAAATTACTAATAACCACTATTGAAAATTTCTTCAATTAAAACACAAGTGGAGAATTAGGTGTGGGAAAGGAACGGTGACGTTCTCTGACTAAAGAAAAATATGAATGGGCGCCTAAGTCAAGAAGGGCTTTTACAATACCCTTGGGACATTTTTCTCTAATACTATAATTCGTCTTTTTCCTTTTCATAAATAAGTAAATTGCATACTTTTAGTAAAATTTAATTTATTCATCTTGAAAGGGAAATGTGTAGTTGGATGAATGACCTGTCCAAAAGGCTGACCTTTCTCCTTTTCTCATTGTCCAAATTAGACACCAAAAGAATTTTCCGTTTTATAAGAAATAGCCTTGGGATTGAATGTTGTCTTGACACTACATTTAATGGTCTCTCGGAAGTCGGAACAAGCGTTTTTCATATAGGGTGTGTATGGTATAAGGAAAAATATTTTTCAAGAAAATATTTAAAAAAAAAAAAGTAGTAATTTTATTTATTTTTCGATGTTTGGTATACAAATCAAGGAAAATATTTTTTCAAAAGTATTCATAAATAATTTTGATACAATAAATATGAAGCCATAAACTTTCGAACCAACAACCTTCCGAACCCACAAATTTCATAAACTTCTGAACCGCAAAACTTTCGAAACCGCGAAATTTCAAACCCGTAAACTTTATAATTTTTAAACCTATAAACTTCGAAACACATAAACCTCCGAACTCATAACTTTGTAACTTGTAAAATTTTAAACCTGTAAACCGAAAGATGAAAAAGTAAAACTGAAAATATATAAAATAAAAAAAAATCCGGGCGAGGGGGGGGTGGGTGGGGTGGGGGTGCAGAAGAAAACAAAAATTTAAAAATTACAACAAAAATGTAAAAAAAAATAAAATTATGCGGGAGCAGGGGCAGGAGGGTGGGGATAGGGGTGCAGAAAAAAATAGAAATATGAAAATTACAAAAAAAGGTAAAAAGAACTTTTTTTTGGGGGGGGTGGGGGTGAGTGGGTGGTGACAGATTTTTTTTTTGGAGAGAGGGCATGGGGTGGGGGTTAGGTGGGTGGGTGTGGGGTGAGTTGGTGAGGGTAGGAAATAATGTGGGAAAGCTTGAGAAAGAATTTTGAAAAATATTTTCCTGTTTTTGATAGGGAAAACATTTTCGTTCAATTAGAGGAAAATGTTTTCCAAATAATTTAAGCCAACCAAACATGAGAAAATTGAAAAATATTTTCCGGAAAATGTTTTCCTTCGTACCAAACACACCCATAGTATTTCAAAAACATGATTGTACAATCTATGTGAGGGAAAATTCAAGATTTAAATTTAATAGAATCAATTTGATCAAATATGAATAGGTAAATTATATTCATCAATTACACTTTTGAATCGCGTGGTATAAGAAAGTAAGGAATGCCTAATTGAACACGAATAACACAAGTAACCAGTAAGCGAATAACTCAAGGACCAAAAATGTTTTTCCCCTAAATAAATAGTATTACATTAAGTAAATGTCAAAATGTCATATCAATTTTGCTCTAAAGATTGTTTGAAGTTATTTAGATTCAATTTTTGTTTAATCAGTTAGAAATTTGCCACCACGCTCACCCCTCAATCTCCAACCCACCTCCAAAAGAAAAAGAAAAGATAAAATAGAAGGAAACAAAGGGAATTAAGTTACTTTCAGTTGGTAAACAACTTCAAAAGTTATGGTGGAATAGATAGAAAGAATGTTGTACAGGAGAATGTTAGTAGACGGTCCATGCTTCCTATTAGGGTTGATCAAACCGAATCGGAAAATTACACCAAATTGAAAAATCAAATCAAACCAATTAAAAAAGGCGATTAGGTTTGATTTTATTTGGTATTGAGAAAAAAAATCCGAATCAAAACGATATATATATATGAATTTGTATATACTTTTAAGACTTTATATTGAACTTTCTTTAAAAAATGTAGAAATATTTGGGATCCTCTCATGTGTTAACGTTGAAAGCGTACATTGACGGAAAACTATTGATAGACAACTAAGAAAATAACTATTCATGTGTTACTAACAAAATTCTCCCATTGGAATATTTTAATAAATCATATGTTTATCAACTTTTTCAATATTTACCAAACATATATATTCACTTATCAAAACTTTATCTATTACTTTAACAAAATAAGATTCAACTAATATTCATATAACCAAAAAAAACCCCGAAGACCCGATAAAACCAAACCAATTCAAATCGATATAGTTGATTTGATTTTGTTTTGATAAAAACCGAACCAGCTCGCTCATGACCCCCTATTTCCTATACATAGAAGCAGGCTATTTCTGTCCATGCCATTTAACGTAAGCCATGAGATAAAGTCACCTTCCCGATGTCGAAAGGTTGTCATTTTCTCCGTTTGACGGTCTCCTTATCCTTTATGCTACTCTAAATTAAAAATAAAATTGACAAACAAACAGATTTAACTCATTCTAATATTAGCGCATGCGAATTAGACGTCGATTTTGTGTGTTTTCTTTTATAACAAGATTATAATAGCATCATTGCCAGTTGACATTGACAAAAGATTGGAAATATGATGTAATTAGGACTATTCACACTAGACAACGAATATGGTAACATGGTGAAACAATCGCGCGAACTTCAGTCGAACTCAATACTAGGCCAAAGCAACAACGAATGTACAATTTGATATTAGTATAAGTTTATCACACACGGGATGTATATGTCCGATGACACACACTGTCTTTGCCTGGTTAGACAAAACCTTATCACACTTCATCATTTATTAAAGAGACAATTAAATAAATAATATTATGCTCCCTCTAATAAGGTGAGATAGTCATATGCTTCCACATGGTATCAGAGCAGACAAAAATCTTGGGTTCGAGTCTCACAACCATTCATTATAAAAAATGAATTTCCACGTACATGACCAATGCAAAAAAAAAAACTGCATACTTGGGGGGGGGGGGATAAACGATACGTAAACAATAAACATGCACAAAAGAATTTATTTAAGTTATATATACTAACACTATATTTTCATACAATCAGTACATATTAACCTATTATAGCAGGTCAATTATTATATTTATCAGATGAATATTTACATTTAACTACTGTATGAATGCTAATTATGTACCCATAAAAACAAACTAAGGATAAAATACCAATAATGTTGGCGGAAATGTGGAATGTTAAGAAAACGCTTAAAAGGAAGAATCTTCCATGCTGGTCCAAAAAAGCAACTTGACGAAATATCGTAGTGTTTGGCCCACAATCTTTGTTTCCAACTTTCCATGCTATGTTCTCTCTTTACACTCCTGTTACTAGCACACTATCACATCGTTTTCCTAAGCTGTAGACTTTACTACTAAATTTTGAGCAATCTATACTAAACACAGTACCAATTGAGGGAAATATTAGTTTAGTTAAGAAGAAAGATCAAGATGGATGAACTGTGACTTTGAGGACAGAAAGCAAATTAAGTTGAGGACTCTTGACCAATGAGAGATGAACGAGAAGAGTTAGGATTACTAATGAAAGAATGTGAAGTGCAAAGCTATAGGCTATTATTAGTGATGGATTTACTGTTACAGAACTATACAGGTCAAGGGCTCGTTGCAAAATCATTATACAAATTGGTGTTAAGATCAATTATCCAAACTACAACAACAAACCCACTATGTTCCAAATAGGTGGGGTCTGGGGATAGTAGTCTGTACGCAGACCTTATCCCTACCTGATGCAGATAGAGAAACTGTTTCCAATAGACCCTCGGCTCATGAAGGGTAAGAAGAAGGGGAAAGCAAGAAAGGAAGAAAGGATGAAGAGAAAGGAAAAGGGAGAGATAATTGATAAGTAGTACCAAATAATAGCAATAGGGTAAGAAGAAGTGGAAAGCAAGAAAGGAAGAAAGAGGGAAGAGAAAGGAAAAGGGAGAGATAAAGGATAAGTAGTACCAAATAATAGCAAAGGGGAATCTACCTGCGGCAAACAAAACCACATAACGCAATAAAAATCTAAAGATCAATTATCCAAAGTGGAGAAACATAAGAAAAAGATAAAAATCCTAAATTTTCTCGTGGCATATTACCTTAAATTCACTTATCATATGCAATTAAACCCCAATTAATTTACAAATTTTCAAAATTCAAATTGCGGTTAGATGTAACTTGCCTGATGAGTGACAGAGAAGACAACCCTCAAAGCCCCATCAACACAAACCAGCATTCAAATTACGCTTTTTGTTTCTTTTCCTTTCTCAATTTCATGGTTCTTAACTGGTACGTTATTCTTTCTCTCTCAAGAATATACTAGATAAAAGCAAGGAACTATATATAACAAATAAATCATACTGAAAATAAATGGGTAACATGGGGATAGAAAAACTAAAAAACAAAATTACTAAAATACCGAATGATTGAAACTTTTATTAGTAACGGTAACGATGAAAAGCAGGCGTATATAGTACAATCTATGATAACTCCTCTCCTTCACCACCAACAGAAGAAAGGAGAAATCGTCAGAGGAAGTTGCAGTACCTGTTTGCTTGCGTTATATCGTAATCACTACTGCTCAGGAGTAGATGTCGGAGTTCTTTTCCCAGGATTGTAGACGCTGAACTCTCCAAAGTCTCTTCTACCACTGGCAAAAATATGTGCCACGTCAGTGCCTTTTAACATAGAAAAAGTAGCTGTCACTAAAGAGATTATTCACTTCTCGTTTATCCAAAATATACTAAACCCAAATTACTTCGACAAACTAAAGTCTGTGATCTAAAAAACCACCAAGAATGTATCACACAGCATTGGTACCTTCCATTATAAGGAACGGAAAGAAAAATAGATAAGAGAATGGAGCTAGTCATCGAAAAGGAGAAGAGAGGTTATATTTCAGTCAGGCCAAATATTTACTTTTTCCCCAAGATGACAATATTCAACCAGTTTTATCTGCTGATGCATATTTAAGCTGGCACATATTGCTGGGACTGATTTTTGTTCAATAATGTGTTCTTTTAGTATATGTCCTAATAATGCTTTATTAGCAGATTTCATACTCAGGTACATTTGTTTCAAATGTTGAAAATTTTCTTTCAAAAAATTGTTTTCAATTTTTTTTGGCGAAAACTAGTTTTCAACCAAACACCAAGACAGCTACAAATTACTCTTACTTCAAAGTTTCTTATTTTTGCACCAATAAAAAAACTGAAAATACTTTTATTTCTTAGTGTTTGGTTGACAAACAGTACAAATTTAACCTCTCATCTTATGGGGGTGTCTCAAAGCTAAAATGCTTAGATATTAAAATGAAAGGTCAAACTAGATCCTACACAATAGGAATTATGACAATAGCCTTGGGCCCAACATTGACATAACTTCAAACTGCTGCCTAGTAGATCATCAATATCATTTTACATCAAAGTACAGAATCTTATATCACTTGGAAATATCAAACATTTTACAGAGATCACAGAATATCGAAATGCTTTTAAATGGATTCCTCACCTGTGCATTATATCCCAGCCAGCAGGTAAGAAGCGTGGATGAACAGCTTCAACAAAAACTTGTCTCCATCGCTGACAAAATTGACTAATTCCTTCTTCGCCATGCTCCTTGAGTATATGATTAACAACTTGCTTCCCATGTGGTCCATGCCCTAATAGCGAGAGCTTCGAGTTTTTGGATGATGCATTAGTATTCATATTATCAACAGAATTAGCCATTCCATTAGATACATTGCAGCTTTCATCATCACAGGAATCCGGAAGAATATCATCATGTTTCACTAGGGATTCTCTTCCGTGCGGGAAATCATTTTTATGAATAACAGAGTGCTCACTATTGACCCCAAAATTCGGGTATGAAGAGTGATCGCTAACATTATTGTCCTCTACTGTTAAAACGTTGGTACTTTCTTCACTGTTTTCTGAGACTTCCTCTGGCAGAGATGTCCCTTTTGCTTGCTTATTATCTAGCTCACCATCTGGTGTTATACTTCTACCAGAATCTTTGCAAGCTAATTTTCTCTGTTTCTCAAATCGTCTTCTCTCATTAGGACTCATCCCAATTAACAAAGCTCTTTCCAGATCTTCATCAGAAATTTCCCGTCCACCATAATAATTCCTGATAATCTACAAAAAGACAGCGAAACAATGTTCAAGTATTAACAATTTTAATTATGTTACTCTGGTGAAAAACTGAAAGGACTACTTAAATTAATGAAGAGAAAGTGGATGTTAGAAAGCAGATGATTAAGACAACTTGAAACATCAAAGGTAAATATGGAGAAATATGGAAGTGATAGCATGATAAAAAATTCTGCAGGTGCATTTAAAGCAATTAATTAAAATCAAACCAGTTATTATCAGAATCAAAGTTCCAACGAAAGAGTTAAAGCTCCAAGGTGAAAGTACCAACAGAAACAGTAACTGAAGTGAAATGTGACACAAAGCAGAAACTAAGTCAAACTGGCAACTTTTCCTCTGGGTGTTAAGTCAAATTTCTCTGCTTAAAATTTGAAAATCGCTACAGCCTACCTTTTGTTATTAAATACATCTAGTTTCTTATCAGAAAATACATTCCATTTGAGGTGCTAAATTCAGATATCCACCGGATGCTTAGCCATAACTAATGGGCCCGGCTTCCAGAAAAAAAAAATATTAACGGTTCGAAGCAGTTTAAAGCAAAGCATCATTTGGAAAATTAAGCAATTGAAAATAAATTTATATTAGCTAAAGGTACATGTATGTGCTAAACATGCTAACTTCCTACCGTTATTAACTCTTCTCGACGCTTGGCTGGCATTCTAGATCCATGACGTCGCAATGCCATAGCTGCTGTACGCAACTGCAAAGGAGATACTCCTTCGTCCTTTACACTTAACTTTGGCACAGATGACTCTGATGTATTCTGATTTTGATTAGAATCAACCACCCGACGAACAAAAAGTGGTATTCCAAATTCTGTGGCTATCTTTCTCTTATACTTCTCAGCAGCAGCATGAGCAATTTCATGGCAGTCCACACAAAGAAGGACGATGTCATGAGAGCGATGGCTCTTTAAATGCTCAGGGAAGTGCATTCTATAGCATGAAGGTATGATTCGATAACGTAAATAGTGATTTCCTTCACCACAGCCAACACAAATATTTCTCTTACTTTGAATGTAAAAGTCATTACCCTCATCTTCAGGGCGACCTTTAGGCTCAAAAAGAAGCATTATAGCAGGAGGGTCCTCTTCAATAAGTTTCGCCAAATTTCGGCTGACATACCTGCAATCAAATTTCTGAGCCCATATTACCTTAAGTTGTAATCACCGAAGAAGAAGACTGGAAAAAGACGATAT
The DNA here is from genome assembly GCA_005239495.1 of Nicotiana undulata. Taxonomy (NCBI): domain Eukaryota; kingdom Viridiplantae; phylum Streptophyta; class Magnoliopsida; order Solanales; family Solanaceae; genus Nicotiana; species Nicotiana undulata. Next base: position 57,216 of record MDKH01173280.1, on the reverse strand, counting down.
TTCACTAACCATTCAAGTTTTCGACGATCACAATAACATAACAATCGTCCATCATTTGCGTAAATCCTACAATTATGGTAAACGGGGGCTTTGCATGAAAATTTTTGGACAAACAACTGCCGAGAAGCCTTCTTAGCAAATTGCTTGGAATTTTTCTGTCCATTTTGTTTGAAAGCTGATTTAACTGGCATCTTCAAGCTAGTTTTGGATAATAGAACATAGTTGTATACAGAAAGAGGACAACTCCCATCAGAGCCCAGGCATTTTTGAATAAGTAACTTATAATCATCGTCATTTGTTCCCGTTTCATCTAAACACAAGTACTTGAGGTCGTCCAAGTGACTGCAAACTACAGGTGAAGGAGATTGAAATAAACTACTAATACTCGGAGAGACTGGATTCTGATTGGCTTCAGATATGGTGTTGCATATACCCATTTCTGTTATAGGAACTTTAGCAGCAAGCGCAATAATGGCATGCTCAGATAAAACATATCTCAAGCTTTCATCATGTACACGAGCCTGGAAGGATGTAAATTAAATTAAGTGAGCTCAAATAATGTAATAAAAAAAATCAAAAATCTGAAACTGAAATTCAAGAAAAAAGTGCACCCTATAAATGTTAACGCGCAGCAAATATAGATGGAAATCTTGAACAACTCAAGATGTTAATCTCCGTATATAATAAGAAAGACAAGGACTGCTTGAATTGGGAATATCATTCAAGTAGCTTATATGCTATAAATTGTCTCCAGAGACGCTTTTAAGTTTTAACTTCATGCATCGAGGGGTTTCCACCAAAGTCCAAAGGGGTATCAATCCAGGTAACTCATTTGTAGCAGTGTTGAAATTCATAAGATCAAATAGACAACACGGTGTTGGTAATTCTGATCGGGATATTGCAAAAGAGAGCCAAGTATAATGTGCAATTCTGAAATTAGCTTCTAATCATTTGAACCGAGAAAGCATTCGAAATGCATATATGGTAATCCTTCAATATTAGGAGCTATTTAAATTGTACGTCCTTGTTATCTCTAAATGTTGAGCAAATGAAGCCATTGTATGGGTGTTGGGGGTAGCTAACATGGTGTGAGCCCCTCATTCTTTACCATGCGGTGTAGGACCAAATCTTATTTTCAGAAAGCCACTGTAAGAGAATAAAAGAGCACAATAAACAGCTGGAAAATCATTACTTATATTTTTTCTACTCCCACGCGAGACCTTAGTGTCATCAAAAACGAAAATGTTTCACCCAATATACTCGCATTTTTCTCACATTACTAGCCAATTGGAGTAATCTTTAAAGTCTAAAACCCTCTCAACTATCACCAAGCAGTCACAGACTTTTCCTTCAGGAACCAAACTACCCAATATCCTGCTTCTTGAGGAGGAGAAGTGCACAAAAACTATCAGATTTGAACCCCTTCTATCCATCAGTAGTGGACCAGAAAATGTTCACAGATAAACAAAATTTTGAACTTTTTCTTCATTTGAAAAAGAATCTGTCACATGACATTATGATGATAAAGAAATGACATTCTGATCCAAATTCCACTTACCATTATATCTCTCCAAGCGCACAATCGCCTCACGAGGTCATGAAACTAATGCCAAAAAAGAAGTAATCAGCACTCAGAAGTCAAAGCTGTATAAAGAAAAAGAGCATACAGCGCATAGTACCTTCATCTCATCAGAACTTGACATGGAACTTCCTTGATCACTCTGATAACGAGAGATAATAGATGATGCAACAGACTCTCCTGGGTAAGCATCAGTCTCTTTTGAGAAAAGTTGTAAGCAAATTGCATTGGAACGCCGGTAGGTCTCAAGCACAGGGCTAAAATTTTCATCTCTGAGACGTGATGAATTTTCTGTTACACAAATATCTTCAGGATTTTGATACTTCAGATGAGTCAATTAGTTAACAGATCACCAAATGCAGTAACAACAAGAACAACTACACCTCAGACCAAGCTAGTTTGGCCAGCTATCTGAAACATCACTACCCATTTTGCTTTGTTTGGCCCATTGCATTTCAATATATTCAATAATTTGTGAATAGAAAATACTAGAAGTTCTCTCCATTTTCTACAAATCACCTAACAGACTGAAAAGACTAGTAGCCTTTGGAAATTAACACTAAAAGCTAATCTCTTCATCTGCCAGACAACAAAAACCACGGAACCTCATCCGCCCTAATTTTCCTACTACATAAAATCACCACTAGAATAATAGAAATACAGCCATTCAACACAATTATATCAAAGCTTTGACATGTTTGCTAACAACTTTTGCAAATAAAACCCATAATTCTATGATCTTAACGTGAAGAACAAACTTCCCATTGGCATGATGTCCTGAGGGCAACCTCTTACGAACATTGGTAATGCAAATCTATTTCCAACAGAATTCTCCAGCACCACAACCCCTTAACAGAAAAACAGAGAACATTATTACCCACTATCCTTTATCTCGGAGTATCAGGCATTGCAGATATTGCTAAGCTTCATACCAAACTTCAAAAACTTATGCCACCTGAAACCATTAGGTCCTGCAGAAAGGTTCAAATTGATGTGCTCTCTTCCATTTTATGAGACTGAACATGGACTTTTAAGGTATTACTTTAACTTGCACATTAATTCGTAATGGAAGAAAGAATTAAAGTAACAGTTACAAGATTAGTTTGATCAGGAAATATCAATACAACTTTAAATTGGTTAACTAAATAGTTTTGAATTTTTTAACCTTGTGAAGTCTATATACAGAAAAAAAATAATGAAATGAGATTATATATTTTGAGATGCCCCAAAATAGAAAGAAGGCTATATAAATTGGATTGGTGTGGAACTACTTAAGCTCCTTCATATTTCATCACACATTACTTTCACAGATTTAATTTAATGAATGTAAATATAATTCTTCATAAGTGAAAAAGAGCATGAGTTCGATAACAGTTACCAAATATTTTCTATGGTAATTCCCTACAAGGGCTTGACTTAATAGAAAAGGAGTTAAATAGTACCATACACTTCTCTCAGCTCAACGACTCCCAATAAACAGTAATTTGTAGCAAGATACTCCCCCGGTCCAAAATAAGTGATTTTTTGGTCTTTTTTTGTGGTTCAAAATAAGTGATTTTTCCATATTCCGAGAACAACAACAACAAGTACCCAGTAAAGTCCCACAAAGTGGGGTCTGGGGAGGGTAATACGTACACAGACCTTACCCCTATCCCGATAGTGCATAGAGGCTGTTTCCAATAGACCCTCGGCTCAGGAGGACGGAAATAAACAAGAAAAGACAATTCATTAGTAACTCCAGCAAAAATCGTGGAAATAGTAGCATAAGCATAAAAACCATAAGATAAATGACATGCAATAACAATAGCCAGTATCTAAGGATAGTGTGCGATCAACATAGACCGCAAGCCCTCTAAGATCAACCCTATCCAAACCCGCCCCACCCCGGGGATGAAGTGTGAAAAGCTCTACTACCCACTATCCTACAATCCTGATGCTCGACCTCCAGACCTTCCTATCAAGAGCCATGTCCTCAGAAATCTGCAGTCTCGCCATGTCCTGCCTAATCACCTCTCCCCAATACTTCTTCGGCCGCCCTCTACCTCTTCTCGAACCCACCACCGCCAACCGCTCACACCTCCTCACCGGGGCATCAAGGCTCCTCCTCCGCACGTGCCCGAACCACCTGAGACTCACTTCCTGCATCTTTTCATCCACCGGCGCCACGCCCACCTTCTCCCCAATATCTTCATTCCTAATCCTATCTATCATAGTGTGCCCGAACATCCACCTAAGCATTCTCATCTCTGCTACCTTCATCCTCTGAATATGGGAGTTCTTAACCGACCAACACTCTGCCCCATACAACATGGCCGGTCTAACCACAACTTTATAAAACTTACCTTTAAGTTTTGGTGGTACTTTCTTGTCACACAAGACTCCAGATTTCGAGAATGAATTAATTATTTTTTTCCTACATTGCCCTTGGAGTAAATAGTGTTGGAGTACGTGTTAGGAGTGTTTATGTGGGATAGTAAAGGTTAATATGGTCAATTTCATTGCTAATTAATGTTAAAAGGTAGATTTCTTAATCTGTGTGAAAACAACCAAAAAATCACTTATTTTGGACTGGAGGGAGTAACAAGTTTGCATATGCATATACTATGCTATAAATTTACTGTACAATAGAGGATCTCAGCAAATCTCTCTAATCATAGAGAAAATAAGTGCAAACACTCACATATTAGTCAAGTGGGATGGAAGTAGAAGACTAATAATCATTCTGTTTCTTGATATAAGTGGAGAGTCATACCAGTATCCTGTTCTTTGAGTTCGGAAGAAAGACGATGCGCGATGTACAACAAATAGTGTGCATCAGTTCGAGCATATTGCACCATTTCAGCTGGTAGTGGACGTTGCCTCCAGTCTTCTCTCTAAAATTTTGATAAAGAAGAGAACTGTATTTTAGATCAAGATCTTGCCAGCTGAACTATAAGAGAGGTGCACCAGCACTACGGTGTAGCATGTTGTTCTTTACATGCTGAAATCACCAAATGTACCCGCTGAAAATCATGTTCACTGACTATAAGTTAAGAACAGTGCCACATATTCAAAGAGAAATAGCCAGAGTCTTGTATGCCTATTCAAAATGTCCTGCCTGATCATATACATTATAAATACAAATCTTGATTCATTAACAATCTTAAATATGAGACGGTAGCAAGCAAGGACAACATCAACAACACGATCATACTACAACAGCTTCACTAAATTTGCAGCTTTTATCTAATAGCTCCATTATTTAAGGAATTCCTTACTTCAAGTGACCCTCTTAATAGTAGTCTTTAACTCTTTATCAATTCAATATAAGAAAATGAAAAGCAAAATAACATTCCGAGAGAGATAAAAACAATGTAGAACCCACACAGAGTTTTTAAAAAAAATAAGGAACCCCAACATAGTTTTTAACATATTCCTTTCGGAAATTCTATTAGAATCTATCCCTTATTTTAAGTAAGGAATCTATCATCTTTTTTTAGGAGGAGAATTTATCACCTTTTATCATATTCTTTTTCTGTTTTTTCCACTTGATTTGCAGCAAGGAGAGCTATATTAAAAAATGAATTTGAGCAAAATGTGAACTTTCTGTGTAAATTGGTGTTTCGTGAGCAACTGTTCAAGCGAAAATGTGGATCACCTCCTCCTACGTTGTCCAGTGGCAACTCACTTGTCCCGTGGAATTTTGAGATGATTCTGGATGCTTGGCTGATGTAGGGCTAGGTGAATGAGGCACTCTCCAGCAGGAAATCCAAAAGAAAGAATAGAAGTCAGAGAGCTTGGGATGTTGCCGCACTAGCACTCATATAGGTCTAGTGGAAGGAAAGAAATAGAGAGCTTTTGATGGGACAGAGAACGACGATGTACATCTTAGGAATAGCCTGTTATTCCTAGTTTCTTTTAAGTGCACCCATAAGTTCCAATGTTATAGAAGATTGGGTGCTGTCACCTTCACTAAGTTCCGTTCAGAATCCAAATCCACCAAAAAAATGACATCAATAATATTATAGATTTTTTTGTTGTATGCACTTCCGTATTTCTTTGTCGTCTACTGTGACAATGCTTTATTTGAGCCTAGGGTCTACCGGAAACAACCTCTCAGCCTTCACAGGGTAGGGGTCTGCTTACACACTGTCTTCCCCAGACCCCACCAGTGTTGTCAAAGGCGCGCTTAAAGCGCGCTAAGTCTTAACACGAGGCTCAAAACATGTTGAGCGCTTCACCTCGCTTTGTGGACGTTTTCAATGTTGCATAAAGGCTCTAAGGCATGCTTTTCCTTGCCAATGAGTGTAATCCTGAAAATGCGGCACTAAATAATTGATATTTCACTTTATCGTATTTTTTTTTCAATTTCTTTGTCAATATATTTATTTTCCATGCTTATAATTATTGTTCTTAGACTAAATATACATACTTTTACTTTTTCGCCAGTTGCACCTTTTTTCATTAAAGCCCACCCTTTATTTGCGCTTTTCGCCTTTGATAACACTGTACCCCAAGTGGGATTACACGGGGTATGTTGTTGTTGTAAATATAGATTTTTTTGATAACCAAATATAGATTGTCTTAAAAGAAGAAAATCCATCCATCACAACTCACCAACGGAAAAGTTAGCAAGCAAATACCTAGGGAGGAAAAGAAAGAGTACAGGAAAGCACAAGAATGTATCCCAAGCAAGCTTCTTTCTATACCTGTAATAGTTTATTTGCGACAATGCCACAGTACAAATCCAGCAAATACGCCAAAGACCTTTGTGGTTTAGACAACACATCACAAGCCTGGAATGCAACAAGAACAACAATGGCTTAAAACTAAATAAGAAACATCATAGTCAACCATACACAAGAAAAATATGCTAGGCATATTCTTGCCTTTCTTCAGAAAAGTTCTTCACTTCATTAGAAAAAGGAATATACATTAACATGATACCTTACCTTTGCAGTGTCAAATAAGTTAACAACATATATGTGGAAATCCCTTTGAAGCCAAAGAACATCATTATCAGCACCATGGAATACCTATAACAGCGGAAACAACTTTTAGGAGTTATTTGGGGATGCAAATTATGAAATTAGCATACTACACCATTTCTAACAACTGCCTGGAGTTACTAGCTTGCACTTTATACATCCAAATTGAAGTATGAAAGGAAATCATTAATCGGCACGCAAACTAACAAGGTCACCTTGCAAATTCCTGGATTGGCAAATACTGGCCGAAGAATTCCCATTACATCATGCAAAGCTATTGTATCCACAAGATAATCTTCGCTTCCAGTTGATATCTGCTCAATACATGAAAAAAGTTACATTTACATTACAACATTATAAAATGATTTTCTGTAATTAAAAAACATTTTTTAAAACCTGAATTAGAGCTGTGAAGCCGAGAAATGATCTCAAGCTATGCTGCTCTGTATCAACTGCAAACACTCTCTCCTTACTCAAAACCTCCGCAAGCTCCCGCAATTGAGACTCAGTCTCAACCCATACATACAATTCGCGCATCGTCAAATCTTCAAAATTTCTACCAAAAAGCTCCAAAAATTCAAAATTTGAACTCTTTAACAACTCCGTAATCTCCGCCTTATACGGATGAAAATTCGTACAATCCTCTGTCACATACATTCACAATCAGTTTAGCTAGGGTTTCAAAATAAAATAAAAAAAATAAAATAGACAATTAAATAAATTGTATTGTACCATTGCTGTTGACAAGCTTGAGGTGTTTGAATTGAGAATATGAGTTATCGGCAAAAACTCGTTTGAATGAAAATTGAGGTTTGGATTCTGCATTTAGATAACAGGAATGTTTCTTTTGTTCCTTTTTCCTGTTCTGTTTTCGAACTTTCTGAAAGCTCTTTGCTATAAAAATGGAAATGGCTACTGTGAGGCAAGTAGCTATAGTGAGCTTAACTGCAAGCTTCAAACTTTCCTTGTTCTCCATTTAATGATTCACTTTGATTCTGATTCTTTTTCACCTTTTGCACATTGCTTTTTACTGGGCAATTTGAAATCCAAGTCTATACTGGTTGTGGCGGCTTGTTCTCGGTTTAGAGATTGCTTTGGCGCGGGCTCTGGTTCAACCTCATAAACTAATTTTGGCCCAATACAAGGTCCTAGGCTCCTAGCCCAATACTACTTTTACACCAAGTAGTCACTTTTGTGACTATTATTCAAATTTAGCCACAATTTAAAAATATCACAAACTTAATCAAAAAGGTTGTCGATGCACACATCTTCTTCTTCACCTCCTCCTCCTCCTCCTTTATTCTTCTTCTTTTTGGTCTAAAGTTTGGTACCTAGCCTTAAAAGTGGCTATCTTTACAAATGGCTCAGTCTAACAGTACTTACCGGGTGAAATTCAAAAATAGCCAAATTTACAAATAGGTAATTGAAAAATAGTCACAGTTTCAAAAGTAGTCAAAATTTAGCCAATTTTCATGTAAAGATAAATCTGAACGAAAATACTATTCAAAATCCGGAAAATATTCCAGCATAATATATTGGAGTCTGAATTTTTTTATGTGAACTTCCAGCATAATATACTGGAGTTCCAACATAATATACCGGTCCAGCATAATATGTTGGAAGTTCATACACGGGTGCTCCAATCTCCAGTATATTATGTTGGAAGTTCATATACAGATGCACCGATCTCTAGTATATTATGCTGGAACATTCTGTGTTGCAGCAAAATAGTGGTTATTTTTCAATGACTTTGCAAACACTGACTATTTTAGAATGACCAGTCCGAAAACTGGCTAGCCCGTGCTATTTACGAATTGAATACTTTGTGGATTTTAATAATTTGGCCCAATGAATAGGCCCAAGCCCAAAGCTATTAGAGTAGTATCAAAATTCAGTTTTGTAGAAGTTGGTTACTGATGATGCGTTCAAATTCTCGACGCCCGCCAATGAACTTTCATTAATGGCTTCTTTGGAGCAACCTGTTGAAGAAAATGACACGAGTTCAGTAGTTGCACAAGTGGATGCGGTTATTGAAACAACGGATGAAGTTGAGATTGATTTTCTTGCAAAAATTAAGAAAATGTTATTCACCTTTTGGAAAAATGTTGTGGGAATTAAAACACATAATGAAGAGAACGTAACACAAAATCATCGTGCCGAACGAGTCAGGTTATATCACGTTTGGCCAGGAAACAATGTATGTTACGTACTGTTATTGTGTTCAATTACATTCGTTTGACAAATATGAAGGACTTGTTTTTAATTCTAATAAGCGTTAGATTGTACCAAGTGCAGGTATTTTTTCTCAAAGGGTTACTGATATGTGGCCCAGATCCAAGAGGTTTGTTGTTGACTATTGTCTCTATTAGTCTATCAAGTTGGGTTTTTGCTGTTTACGTCGCAACGGATATATCAAAACACTCCAGCATCATAATCAGTTTCTGTGTGCTATTGACCTTAATTGTGAGTCACTAAACTAAACTTATTCTGTTATTTTTGTTCAACTCTTCTATGATATATTTATCATTAATATGTAACAGGTTCTTGCCACTTTAACAATGGTTAGTGTCATTGATCCTGGCATTATTCCGAGAAATGATGAATCTCCATGCACTGAATCGACGAAAAATGGCAGACTTAGAAGCAAAAGAGTTATCATTAATGAGGTGGAATTGAAATTGAAATACTGCCGTATTTGTAACATATATCGTCCGCCTAGGAGTTGCCATTGTGTTGTATGTGACAATTGCGTTGAGAGATTTGACCACCATTGCCCTTGGATTGGTCAATGCATTGGACTGGTTTGTACAATTATCTAACAAAGTAATATTCCAATGTATTAGTGAAAGAAGATAAATTAACTACTAATTTTGTTATTTCGATTTGTGCAGAGGAATTATCGACTTTATGTATTCCTATTGGTTATAGCAACAGTTTACTTCGTCTACATATTTGCTTTCTCATGCAAAAAGATTCAAAATAAGAACTCTGGCAATTGCATGGGAATGGGAATGGGATTGATTGGTTTGGTAAAAGATTGCCCTGAGACATTGGCATTGACATGTTTCAGTTTTGCTGCTGCGGTTTTTGTTGGGGGATTGACTGGTTACCATGCGTATCTGATTGCTACAAATCAGGTTAGTTTCAGCTTCATATATATTCAAATGAATTGTTCCGATCGACGAGAATAGTTAAATCATTACGAAGCAAAAATTACCTACTACAACATGTTAATATACGCTGATAATGTTTTTTTTTTTTTTTGGTTTATTGTCGCAGACAGCTTATGAGAATTTTAGGCAGCTGTACGGAAGCAGTACTAGAAATCCATTTGACAAAGGAGTTGTGAATAATATTAAGGAGGTTTTACTCTCACCTTGGACGTCTTCAAGGGTCAATTTTCGTTCGGAAATATATAGGTTTGATCATTTGGAACATGTCACAGAACCTTGAGACCATTTCTGACTTCGTTAATCACTGGTTTAGGCTTAATGTAGTTTATCACTCAACAAAATGAAGGTTTTGAGAATGTAAACAATTTTATTTGTTTATTGTAAGTTAAGTTTGGCGCAATTTTATTTGGTGATCACTATCAATCTTTTGAGTTCCCGAGCAATGACCTTACATTTTCTTTATATGATGATACTACTCTGATTGCAAGGAATAATTGCAAAAGCAAACGTACTTTATCTTCTGCTAAACTTGATATTTTTATGTGAGAGAGTATTTTTTAGTCCATGATATTTTCTAGTGAGTATTTTCCCCCTCTTTATTTGGTCCTACTAATACTAATAGGGTTTTTCCCATTTTTATCCCGCGCCAAATATTATTTATATTTGGTACCCGACAAAGTGTATATAATTTGTATATTCTCTGTATATAGAATACATATAATGTATATATATACATAAAAAATATTATTTTTTTCTGCTATTATTTTTAGAGCGGCTATACAATGTCATTTTCCCATACTAGCATGTTTGGCCAGGCTTTTCCAAAGTCAAAAACACTTCTTCTTTTTTTCTAAATAAAGTGTTTCATTTTTAAAGTTGAAGTGTTTGGTCAAGCTTTCACAAGAAGAAAAAAGTGCTTTTGAGTAGAAACATATGCAAGCAATTTTTTGAAAAACACTTTTGAGAAAAATACACTTAGAAGTACTTTTTTACAGTTTGCCCAAATACTAATTGTTGCTCAGAGGTGCTTTTCAAATTAATTAGTCAAATACAAACTGTTTCTTTTTAAAAAAGAATCTCTCGAAATAAGCCGATTTTTTAAGCTTGGCCCAACGGGCTATAAATCTATTTCTCACACCTAAAACCTTCATGTGTTTTTGTTCAAACCTTTTTTTCTATTTTAATCTGATTGTTTATTTTTGCTCGCTTTTTCCTATTGTGCTGAGAAAATACCCATGTTGCATCACATGAATCTTGGCTGTACAATCTAACAACATATAGCCATCCGAATAACATAGTCGTAGCTAGACCACCTTCTATCACATGATTCTTGACTAATATAATTGGACCAGCTGAATTTTTTTCTTCTCTTTTGTTGATTAATTCATTTCCTAGCAACAATTCACCAAAACTATGATTATTAGTCGATCTGTTATCGTACCTACTCCATTAATAATCCAAAGTAGCGAATTGCTTATAGCTGAACATTAATTGATCAAATTCATATTCTATGATAAATTACTTGAGATTTAAATCTTTCTATATGTATCATTAATCTCAAGAATAATTTGTCGGAAGATATCTCATAAAATTGGATACACATACAGAAATGGTGGATCCACCCCTTTAAGAAGGGGTGGCATGGCGCCCGTTAAGATGATAAAATTTAATGTACTTATATTTAAGTTTTTAAAATTAGATTACATATCTGATCCTGTCACCCGTAACCGTAAACTAGACAAATGTGTCATGGTGGTAGATCTTTTTGAAAGAAAAAAAAAAGTGTGCGTCAAATTCAAGTTGGAATTTATCTCGAACCTTGTCCGACTTTCCTTTTCTTTTATTTTTTTGCTTTTTATTTCCTTTTGTCCCAATGATTATTCTTTTCGGTTACCCCAAATTTTTTATTTGTCGTTTTATTGTTTTTTATATTTTCTTTTTCTATTTTCTATTATTTTATATGTGGTCTCTAGCAAGAACACTCAAGAAGGAGTCTCCAAAACTTTAAAATTATAGTATAAAATATGCATTCTTCTTAATCTTAAATTTATGAGTTTTCTTCTTTCAAATTCAAAAGGCTTGGGTCTTAATGGAAATTTTGGATTGAGATAAAAACAACCATCTTTATTATTAGATCATAAAAATTTGGTTATTAAATATAATTTAAATCTCTTTACTTTTAAATTATGATGAAAATTTGGTAAGCATTGCTTAAAAAAATATGAGATCTATGATATAGATTTTTGGAAACTTGTAGTTAATTTAACTTTATACTTATGGGGTATAATTTATCTATTGAAGATATTCTTTTAAAACTTTCTTATTCTGGTTGATGTAATTCCCTTATCGAAGTTGTTATCTTACTTGTGTAAATTTATTTTTAATATATAGAAAAAGACGTAATTTTCCTATTAAAAATGTTAATTGTTGTTATAATAAAGGTGTGATTCCTTACCTCAAATGTTAATTATATATTTATTTTTTTAATATTCGAGATGTAATTTTTTAATTTATGAATAAAAAATACTTATTAAATTGACCCGAATAAACTAAAAACAAACGAATAAACATTCCTAACGAATTCTGTATTAACCATTACAAGATATACGGAAATTATGGTACCAACCGCCTTCAAATCGTAAATACGCATCTGTAGAGAATATTAGCATAACAAGATCTGCGCAAGAATTACACAAACAAAATAAGAAGATGAGCAAAACCTCATACACATTTCTTGCCTTTCCAAAATACAAGTACTCCAAAACATGAGTTATAGGATCTCGAGGCGGATTCAGAATTTAACTTTTATGGATTCAATATATAAGGTTTTTACCACTGAATTTATATATTTTTAAAATTATGGATTCATATATATTATTTATTACAGTTTTAGTGAGTTTTTACATATAAATTTATGCACCTCATCAAGAATATTGAGTTCAGATAAACCCGACACTGAAAGGCTACATCGGCCTCTGGTCATCGATCAAGTTGACTCTTGATAACTTTATCAACCAATAGATTGGTACCATTTGTTTATTAATATAAAAACTAATTTACATAAATATATATTCTTTCATTTTACTCATCCTCCTTACCTTGATGAGAGATATGGGAAACTCCAAGTCAAATATGATACGTATACAATGTATATTGGAATAGATCAACTCTTTCACCATACTTTGATGGAAAAATATACACAGAAAATTACTCCAATTTAATTGTAGGTGTACCAAGTATATTGTCAATATAGCAGATGGGAGCACATGCAGAAAGCAGCCACCATGCCAAGAATTTAGGTGGTATAAATGGCAACTTGACAGATAGCATGGCCCAAAAGCAAAATGGTAGTAAGTAGTAATTGAAAGATTACGAGTCCGTTTGAATTGGCTTGAAAAAGTAGCTTTTTTAGTATAAATAATTTTTAAGCTAAAAAGTAATAAGTTGGGGTTGTCCAGTTTATTATTTTAATCAGCTTTAATTTATTTTAAATACTTTTAACTTTACAAATCACTGGAAAAAACTAAAAAAAATTTAAAAATTAATTTGACCAGCTTAAAAACCAATCCAAACACCCTCCGGATTGTGGAGAGAGCTTCTACTTCAATAAAGTGACTTGCACATATCACCAGCAGAAGCAACGTATCTTACAATTAACTCCTTTTATTTTTTCCTTTTTCTTTTTTGTCTGTAATGTCCATACTCCATACTGTTTAATTAATGTTCTCTATGGCCTTACAAAGTGAGAAAAATTTGAAGAAAAACAAATATAAGGTACACTTTTCAAAATATCGTAAATAACAATAATTCAGTAAAATCTCATTAGAGAGGTCTGAAAAGAGTAGAGTGTACGCAAATCTTGTCCCTATCTCAGAGGGGGTTGAGAGGCTGTTTTCGGGAGACCCTCGGCTCAAAACACTGTAACTCAAATTAATTACTTGTCTCGCAGAAAGTATACTAAAACATATGATCGAGTTTAATTTCAATATACAAATAAGGTACAAAATTTTCCCACCATTACTTATAGCAAGTGGAGTACATAATCTTTTATAACATGTTAAAGACACAATGTGAAATTTTCATTATACTATCGATGAAAGTTAAATCCTATTCATATTACATTAAATCGAGTCATTGTTCCATATTTATAGAATGAATTGATGAATTTAAGGTTTGTCTTAATTGAATTTACTCCATCGGTTCCAAAATATTCGGAAGGGAATAAGGATAGAGCACTGGTAAAGTTGTTTGACCTATAGGTCACGGGTTCGAGTCGTGAAAACCACTTATATTTATCTGCATCACACCTTTTGAAGTGAGATCCTTCCCCGAATTCTGTGTGAATGCGAGATGTTTTGTGCACCGTGCTGCCCATCTGTTCCAAAATATTCGCCAGTACTGATTATTTACCTTCCTCTACTTTTATCATTGAATATTTGTTCCTTCCTCCTGTCCATATGAGACCTTCAGATTTCATGTGGTTTTTTCCCTATAAAACTCTTTGCTTATGATGTCACATCATATTCCATGCACCATTATCATGAATAATAAGTACAAAAGCTCTCAAATAATTCTTCACACTACTTCATACAATTCACATGCATTGCATTTGTTTTTTCCCAAAGAATAGCAGTTTAAAATTTGCCTTCCAACTAAATGTACGTGAAACTGTCCTTGAGATTAGAGATCTGAGTAGAAATAATAATAACTAAGGTTGCTTATATTTTATTTATATATAAGCGTAAACTATAACATACTCCAATGGAAATTTGAAAATTTGAGAGTATTTTTTGAAATTAGAGAAAAATCCAAAAATGCATAACAAGTACAGCAGGATGATTAATTTAAGCCATGAATAATTGTAATAATTGAATTCTTTTAGCCGACACCTGAGGAATCTGTTTCGTTCTAACCCTACCAACTGCGTGCTCTTTGCTGGTCAATTTTATCCAATTAAGTTTTTTATAATTGTTCAAAAATTTATAGAGTGGAACTCACTGCTCCATTGGTATACGACTGATTATTAACTAAATTAATGAGTATTTTGTTACTAACATTTAGGAGATGAGTCTTAGATGCACGTTCCCGAGGTCATTTTATCCCAAGGAGATACGTTTAACGGATCTCTACCACCAAAAGTTGCAGATGATGGATAATAAGTTTGCATTTATATAGTGGCGAAACCAAAATATTCAATAAGGGTGTTTGAATTTTAAATATTCTTTGTCGATAGACTATATAAGGGCGTTTTAAGTTTATCTTTTAATCAATAACAAGTACTAATATTTTACCCTATACGTAATATAATTTTTCGACGGAGGGTGTTCAGTTAACCACTCTTGGTCGTTATACATAATTTCGCCTTACTTTGACACTTAACTAGATGCCTTGAGTTTGAACTTTGAAAATAGAGTTGCCTTTGACAGGAAACACTTAAACTTCAAAACAAGACTTTTCGATGTAAATTTCGATTAATTGGATCCCAAAACAAATATATCAAATATCGAATTTAGAAAGAAAAAAAAAGTTCTCTTATTTTAGTGGTTTAATTCGAAGTAGTCTTTTTTTTTTTTTACAGGAAGGATAATTATTTCATTAAACTAAAATGTTAGGCGGTACAGTAGTAGATATGATCCTGGATCATAGATTGACGGTAATCTATGCATGGCATGATGATTACCTAGAGTAGCAAGATTACTACAACAGTTAAACGAAATTGCTTTTACAACACCCTCACCACCCTTGTCTGCCAGCATCCTGGCCAGAACAAAAGGGGGGGGGACAATCAAAATTCTACTTTATTTAATATTGGAATGGATGTCACATGCTTTGCTAGGGTATGGGCTACTTCATTCCCTTGCCTGGAGATGTGATACATTTCCATCGTGTCTATTTGTGCCGGAAGCATCCTACATGAATGAATAATAGATTCGTAAGCTTTGTAACATTCGTTAATGAAAGAGATTACTTGTGTAGCGCCAGTTTCAATCTCCAATGGAAATAGCGTCATGTTGTTTGCTATACAAAGCCCTTGGTAAAGTGCCATTAGCTCTGTGTGGTTTGGATTTTTAGTGATAGTTTTTTACGAGAACCCAATTAAACAGTCATCGTTCTTATTCCTTATTACCCATCCTATGCCTCCACTGGTAGTTGCTTTGTTAAAAGCACCATCTATTTTTAGCTTATAACAACCAACTTGAGGTCTAATCCAACTAAATGTTAGGTTGATTTTTCTATTCCAATTCGATTCTCGATTCGTGAATAAAAAATATTCGATAGATTGGTTAATGATCTTATTAAGGGATAATGGGATGGTAGTATTGTTTATGTTGTTATTGTTTCTCGTAAGCAAAAAGCTGCAAATTATAAAAGGGAATAAAGTAATTCCAGGTAATATTTTTGCTAGGAATTTGGGGGCTTTCCATAGTAAGAAACAAAACTAATTTTGATAATTTGCCTGGAATTTGCCAGTATTATTGCCTAGTTTTTGCCATATAGAATGGACTTGAGGGCAGGTGAGGTAGATGTGCATAAGTGATTCTGGTTCCTTACGATAGATTGTACACTTCTCATCTATGTTCAACCCTATATGTGCTAGATAGCTTCGGCAAGGAATTCTATTGAGGTTACAAAGTCATAAGAAATATTTGATTTTGTTAAGGCAATGCAAGTCCCATACCCAGTTTAAGGAGTATTTTTACCTTGTACTAGTTCATAACAAGAATTAGTCGAGAAGATCACATTCGCACTTCTATCCCAAGATAGTCATCCTTATTGTTTTCACTAGGGATGAATGTTGAAAGGATTTTTCTAGTTATCTCGTCCGGAATAACAAAGATAATTTTTTCCAAGTTCCACCTATTTTCGAATCTAACATCACGTACCCTAAGGGAGTCTTCCACTTTGGTTAGGGGACCTATCACATAGCTTCTTAGGGTATTTGAGCAGGGGATCCATCTATTTTCCACAAATTAAGCGAGGATGAGTTGTGGATTGACCAAGTCATTCCTTCTTGGCATATTTTCCCACCCTTAATGACATTTTTCCAAATGAAAGAGCCTTTTTCACTTGGCTTACGGGAATACTTACATAGAAGGGTAATTGCCCATAAATTAGTGGGGTTATTTACTAACCTCCAAGTTAAACTGTCTAGTAAGGTTAGGTTTTTTGAAAGTGCTTTTGTTAACCCTATTCCTCCTTCACCTTTGTTTTAAGTAACCAAGTCCCAACTGACAAGGCGAAGCTTCCTTTTTTGATCAATTGTAACTAAGGTTGTCCAACAGGACGGGACGTCCCGTCCCGTCCCGCGTCCCGTCCCGCGTCCCGTCCCGCGTCCCGTCCCTTCCCGCGTCCCGTCCCACTTAATTCTAAACGGGATGGGCCCATGTTACATGGGACACGGGATGGGACAGGATGGCCATTTCGTCCCGTTTCGTCCCGTCCCGCCTGTCCCGATTTGTCCCGTCCCATCCCGTCCCGCCTGTCCCGCGTGATTTTAGTATGATAAGTTATAGATAAGTTATAACGAAGTTATATTGGAGCTTACAAATATTAGTATGATAAGTTGTAATTCGCTAATAGGAGGCCTAGTCAAACAAAACCCTTCCTAGAAGGTGGCTGCGTAGATTAGGTTCTCTTCAAAAGAATTATATTTGTATGTTGGATTTGAAAGTTCTATTAATAAAATAAAAGGCTCTAAAAGTTGATTTTTTTTTATGAATTGTCTTACACTCTCACTTAGTTACTTAATGGCTTGAAATTATATTAAATAAATTATAACTCTATTATAAATTTATAATTACTAGAATATTTCATTATATGTCTTTTGTTTTAATATTTTATAATTCTTTACTTTATTTTCTAATTTCGGTTTAACTTTTAAGTTTATTAAATAAGTCAAAAAACTAGCCGTTGCAAACTTTAAAAACTTAGTCATTATCAAAAAAATAGTCATTGCCAAACTTAATGCTTAAATAGTTTTATTTTTAAAAAAGGGTACTTTTTGTCCCGCGATCCAGTCCCGTCCCGTCCCATCCCCTCCCATCTCGTTTGTTAGCGGGACGTGATGGGACTACCATTTCGTTCTGTTTGTCCCTTCCTGTTAATTTTGTCTCGTCCCGTCACGTTGGAAGCCATAGTTGTACCCCAAAGAAATTTCTTTGAATTTGGTCAATTTTCTTAAGGATTTTTGGAGGGAGCATTGTGCATTGTATGTAATGTGCTGGAAGACTAGAGAGTGGAAGTTATTAAAGTACTTCTAACAACCAGGTTTAGTTTGTCACATTTTCACCCGGAAAGTTTACTTCTCCTGGTGTCGATGATAAATTGGTAATCTTTGTGATTAGGGTTGTTATTTATAATGGAGAAACCCAAGTATTTACCCAAAGAATTGTAGAATTTTATCCCAAGGGAAAGGAAAATCTTTGTGCTAATTAATTTGCTATAATTTTTCGAGAAAATTAATATGGATTTAGTGTAGTTTATAGTTTTCCCGGAAAGGTCACAAAAGTGCTTAAGGGCTGATTGAATGAATGAAGATGTTTTAATATTGGCTTTACCAATTAAAACCAAGTTGCAAAAAAAAAAGATGAGATAGAAGAGGGTTATTTTTGCCCAACATAATAGGATCCCATGTCAATGTCCACTAAATAATTTATGTAATTTGATAACATTTTCTTGCATAGAATAAATATATAGGGGGACATTGGGTCACCTTGCCTGATTCCCCTACTTGGATGAAAAAAATTGGTTTTTGTTCCATTGACTAGGATAGATGTGGATGTTGTAGTTATAGAGGACATAATTAGTTTGGACATTTTTTGGGGGATTTTGAAATATAATAGGGTCATGTATATGAAGGACCATTCTAACTTGTCGAATGCTTTTTCTAGGTCAATTTTGACCATCAATGTGCCAATCTTTCCTTTACTTTTTTTGAATTTATGAATAAGTTCTTGGATTATAATGGCATTGTCACTAGCCCTTCTATTTTTGATGAAACTAGAATAAGTAGGGTTTATAAGTGTTGCAAGAATTGGCTTTAGCCTATTTGCAATTATTTTTGTGATAAGCTTGTAAATAGTATTACAGAGACTGATTGAGAGAAAATTATTGAGGTTGTTTGCATTTGAGAATTTTGGAATTAGGCAGAGATAGGTAGTATTGATTCTGGAGGGATAGCATATTCACTAAAAAAATTGTGACAGAAAGCCCTAACAGAGTTTCCCATAATTTTCTAGTATTTTTTATTAAAAAAAAGGAGTGGAGCCCGTCAGGACCAGGAGATTTAAATGGTTTTAAGGAAAAAATAGTTGTATTAATTTCATGATCAAGTAAGGGGTTATCTAATATGGTAAGATCAATATTATGGAAACTAGTAAATCTGTGTCGCACTTGTGTCCAATTTGTATAGGTTTGGCTAGTAGTAAATAAAGAGGTGAAGTGTTCAAGGGTATGGTTAAGGATATCTTGGTGATTATCTAGTCATACACCTTCAATGTTCATAAAAAACCTAATGTGTGTTTAGAGACACTAATTTTGAAGTACCTAGTATTAACATCTTCTTCATTTAACCAATTAATTCGGGATCTTAATTTCCAATAATCTTTTTCGAGTTTAAGTATGTTATTATAGTCCCTGATGAGCTTCTCTTCTAACTCTTGAAGAAAAGAACAATGGTTATAATGAGGGGATTTTTGGGTACCATTTAATATGGCTAGAAGAATTTTCTTATCCCTAATTATATTGTCAAAGTGTTCTTTACCCCAAATTCTAATGTAGTCGGTAAAGGTTGTAGTAGCCTCCATTAAGTTTTTATTTCTCCATTGAGTCGCAACAGTGTTACCAAAATTTGGGTGAATACACCAAATATTCTCGAGTCAAAAAATTTATTCACGATGGTGATTGAGATTATTCAATTTTACTAGAATTGGTTTATGGTCCGAGTGAGTTTTTGGAAGGTGAGTGATAGTAACATTTGAAAATAATATTAACCATTTATCGTTTGCTAAAACCCGATCAAATCGTTCCATAATTAACCCTTTCTTTTTCCTATCGTTTGACCACGTGAATTTGCTATCCTTGAAGCCAGGATCCATTAGCTTACAATAGTCCATATTTTTCCACATTTTTTAAGCTCTAGAGGTTTTAATGTGCCATCTACCTATTTTTTCATTACTACTCGTTTAAGTCTCCCCCTAACATCCAAGGTCCCTTATAATTAGTTGAGAATGTTTTAAGATTATCCCACATAATGTCTCGATAATGGACTTTTGTACTAGCATTAATTGCTGAAAAGAGCCATTGAAAATTAAAGGGGTGTACCTCTAAAAGAGCATGGATTTCCTGACCATTTTTATGAAGTGTTCCACAGTCACCACATTATGGTTATAGAGAATTTCCATACCTCCTGATTGGCCATCCGCAGGAACCTCTATGAGCTCAGAGAAGTTGAATTCATTTAGAAGGGGGCCATGCACAAACATCCCAGTCTAAAGAAGAACCACCATGAAGGATTTGTGAGTGTCAATTAATTCCCTTCAGTTACGGCGGAAGTCGTCATTATTGGAACCTCTAACGTTCCAAAATATTATGGTTGTGGCTCTATTCATTTGTGGTGCTTGTTGTTGGTTGGCAGTGGACTCCCTTTCCACTGAGTTGTGGCTCCTCCTTCTTGATGGGACTAGGATTATTGCTTGCTTTCCTACTATGGGATCTTGTGGTGGTCGAATATGCATTGAGCACTTGTACATGGTGCTGGGGCAGCTAAATATGTATTTCTTGCTCCATAATTCCGGGAAGAATAGTATTTTTACCTCGTTTAGGCTTGAAAATTCCACACTCGGTTGAGTACCTTGTGGAAGGGGTTCTTCTTCTTCCTCTATTGGATATTGTGGTGAATTCATGTTTTGTCATGGCACATTGACTTGGAAGTTGGGTTCCAGATTTACTGGGGCCATGTTTGGTAGGTTGCTTGGTTCCTCGATTTCATGGTGACTCCAAGGCATGAAGATAGGGTTGGTTGTCATGCTCTTCTCCGATGGGAAGAAATGGTAGATTCATTGGGAGATTGATGAACTGGTTGGGAGTTTGTGGGATATTCCACTGTTCCTGCATGGCCTGGATTAATGTATGGTTCATGTGTGAAGCTAGAGGGTGGAGGATATTGTTGATCTATGCTTGACTGGTGTAATTGCTCATTGCTATATACATCCATTCCGATATTAGTTGGGCTAGGTAGCGAGTATTCTAGATTATGATATTCTGGATTATGATTACCATCTCTTGCCCATTGATTTGGATGTTGAAGGTTATTGCATGGCCTAAGATTCCTGCTTCCAGCCAAGAGCTCGGTTGATAATTGTGTGGCTGAGAGGGGATGTGAAGAATAATAGGTTATTTGGTAAGTGTGGTGGCATGGGTGGGATGTTATCCATCGGGGGGATTCTGTGTTGGTTTGGGATGTGGACTAGCCGGAATCTTCTCCTGGTTGTTAGTGGGAGTCCTTGCATCCTCTCTTTGTGGGTTATTTATTTGGTTAGTGTTGGTAATAGGATTGGTAGATTTCCTTGGGTTCTTGAAACCTATTGATTCCACAGTCTGCATGGGGGATAAATTACTTGGCGTGTGGGAATATATAAAATTTGGAGTGGATTTTTTTATTGCCAAGTGCTCTAAACAATCCAAAATTTGGCTATCCTCCTTTGCATGTATGTCCATGTGTAATATGGACGAGGTAGGGTTAAGGGATTGGGTAGTGGTAATATATTTTTGTGTTGGTATTTAGCTTTAGTTTAGATGTAGCCAGGTAAATACCTATTTTGTTTTTAGCGGAAGGTTCAACTAATGATTGGGGTGGTGGTTCCAAGTTATCATTAGCCTTGGACACGTGGAGGAGTTTGTCTTTTGTACTTTGCATACATTGGGTGTCAGGGATTATGGCCAGATTTTTTGCTAAGCCATCTTTGCAAACCATGGGCTTGTCATCTTTACCTTGTCGAACCTCAAAAGCATTACTGTATTTTGGACCGACGTGTGAGGAGAGGATTTTAATATTGATATTTTTGTCCGTGGATTGTCTGACCTTTGAGTCAGTAGCTGGAGCATTGGAAAGATCGATTCCCATATGTTTGAATTTAGGGAAATTAAACTTTTGGGAATTAGAAGACATACTTGTGTCAGTGTCATTGAGTTTTGGACGTGTACCTAGATTGGTTACCTTAGCATTTGGGAATGTCTTAACTCTAACATTCTTCTTTTTCTTGTTGAAGGTGATAGTCACCCAATCGCTTTGAGTGTCTTGTTGTGGGTATTTTGCTGGACTTCCTTGTTGCTCACTGGGATTGGGAGGTGGTAAAGAGACTGAACATTTTGATTAGCTGTGTCCTAATTTGCCACAGTTGGTGCGTAGAAAGTTTTCACCCTCATAATGTATATGTTGTTTGTAACTTTCAATATAAACAAAAGGCTTGACCGGCTTCTCCACTGAAACTTCAACACACAGTCTAGCATATCGAACCCTTAGGGTGGAAGAAATGCAAGCATCGACTCTAAGTAATCTTACAATTGTATTTCCAATTTTTTGTAAAATCGTAGAGTCATAAAACTTAGTAGGGAGTTGGGGAAGACGAACCCAAACTGCCGACTTTAGTTGTTTTGCCTCATTGGCTACAAAGTGTGGCTCCCATTTTTGAACTAATAGGTGGTATCCATTAATAAAACAAGGGCCATTACTTAATGCTCTGGTGATATATTCCTCCTTATTGAACTTTACAATGAAGTAGTTTTCCCCTAGATCCATAAGGGTGAAGTTTTCCGTTGGTTTCCACAAATGATATAGTTTTCTCTTTAGGTATTGGTGTAGGATACATTTTTCCATTAATTTAATAATCAGAGAATACTTTCATGATTGATAAATCCTGTGAAGGCCATCTACTGTTAGTGGAACTTGTAGGTTGTCGTTAAGATCTTAGATTGGTTGAGAGCAACTATTTTGGCTAGGCAAATCTTGAAGTAGGCAGTCCAGTTGCGTGGGGGTGTCTTGAGGAGGGATTGGGTCTAGAAGGGGGTGGGAAACGTGAATATTGATAGAATCCAAAAGGAGAATATCTTTATATGATGAGTTGGAGTTTTGAGGTAGTTTAGCAAGTGGAGTTGTGGAGGGATTATTATTTTCTTTGCAAGTTGAGATTCCTTACTTGGTGACGATGTAGGAGGATTAATACCTTCATTTTCATGTAGGATATCCGGAGGTTTAGGTGGGATTTGGGAGGAGATTGATAGGTGGAGAGTGAGAGATTATCCATTGTTGCTATAAGAATGTCGAAGGTAGTGAGAAGGTAAACCTTTTCACTCTAATTCTATAATTAGAAGTAGTTATGAACACTAAGGGTAGAGCAATAGAATTGGAAATACGAGGATCAACATTTTAATTTTGTGTGAATTCAGAAGTTAATTTTTTGTCGGGTTTTTAGTCATTTTATTTATGTAAGGATACGTATAACAGAGTGCGAATTAAAAAAAAGGCATACTCTTAATATATAAGTTAAATATATTAAGACCGTTCTTACTATTAACAATTATAGTACGTAGTAAGACTTGTCTCGTTGAACTTTGTCTGTCCAAGTAAAGGGTACTCCCAAATTTTTTATTAATGGAGTCACAATATATCATATCAGCAAAGATAAATGTTTAGGTTAAGATCACGTAGTTTCAAAATTTTAAAAAAATGTTAGCCATTTGTTTCACTGCGTCATACATAAAATAGGACATTTGGTATAAATATAATCATAATTTCTTATAGTTATAAAATATTTTTAAAACTCGTAAAAAAATACGGAGTAACGGTGCCATTAAACAGATGAGGAAAAGATGATATTGGCCTTGAGAGCACAGGACGGGATGTCGGTTTTCAGCAGTTGTTCACAGAATCATTTAAAGGCAAAGGCCACTGAGGTAGAGATCACAACATAATGACACGTGTCAGGAAGCTCGTGAGTGGGACCCGCGAGATAGCAGACTTTTCCAGCTTCCATGTGGATACAAAATGGAGGCTGTTACCTGATTAATTGAGAAGGTAAGGTCCTTTGGCAAAGTGAAAGTCTGCGGGCCACGGGTCTCTCTGTCTAGATCATTGTCACGTGCCTTATGGTTTTCGTCGACCTCAAATTAGCTACTGTCTGCGGGCCACGTGTCTCTCAGTCTAGATCATTGTCACGTGCCTTATGGTTTTCGTCGACCTCAAATTAGCTACGTGATCTTTTAACACATTAAAAGACGGCCCTACTAATACGCTTCCTAAATTACTGTCCATTTACCCTTCAAAAATCTGAAAGGGGAGCCTTAAAACGATGTCTGTACCAAAGGAAGTCGACAAATGGTATCAAATTGATTATCCAAATTAAATTTTAAAAAGAATTGGATTATAGTTTAGTTTGATTTGAATTGATGTTGGGAAGAAAAAGACGATCATACTTGGTGTGATTTAGTTTTAACTAAAAAAAAATCAAACCCAAATAAAACCAACCCAATATATATATATAGCAATTTTAAATATTTTTAGTACATAAGAATATTTGTTGTAGTGTAGTTTATAAATATTTCTTAAATACTTTTATAATTTTAAACTTGGACTTATATTTTTGAATGCTACAATAAGTTTTTATAGTCAATATTGATGCTCATAAAGGACATTCAATTAAATTGTATTAGAAATGACAATAGTGTTGGATATCTGTTTGTTAGTTTTATCATAGTTTAGATAAAGTACGCAATTTATTTTTTTATAGTGTTTAGTCATGTAAAGATAGTACTTGTTACTTGTACTTATTTTAACATCTTGGTAATTTCAGATTATGTTCAAAAAAAGGAAAAATTAAAAGGGTTGTAATTAGTGGGAATAGAACCAATGACCTTACAAAAGTTTTGAACCCCCTTGATGTAGCTATGCTTTTAGGCTGTGTCAGTGGGGTTCAAAACATAATATATAAAGGTAAAAAACAGATTTTGTCTTACATATACAATGTAACTTTTCGGCGAAGGGGGTTTGGATGAACACCCTTCTGCCTCCCTAAAACCGCCCCTGAATGCCATAGCTCACCTCATGTTTTATGTTATTTTCTTGAAAAATACCTTATATAGACATGTCTTACTAGGATCAAAGAAATGTTTGAAGCACAAATTCTATGTTATTTTACTATGAAGACTTTATGAAGAAAAACAACCAGGAAACCCGAAAAATTCGAGAAAAACCGCGATTAAAAAAATTTGACTTTTATTGGTTTGGTTTGGTCTTTAGATTTAATAACCCGGCACAATTGATTTGCTTTGGTAATTGAAAAATTCGAACCAATCCGATTTATGTACACTCCTACTTAAAATAATGGTAAAATTGAATTCGTGTGATCTATACGTTACATGTTCGAGTTATGAAATAGCCCTTGAGGTGACCCTTCCCCCGCACTCTTTATGAATACGCTATACTTTGTGCATTGAGCTATCTTTTGTACCCTTCAGAAATATGTTAGTTTAATTTCATTTGAGAGGACTATGAAGAACTTAGTACAAATGAACAATTTTAATGACAATTCTAGGAGTTTGAAATCCAATGATCAAGATCTAATTTGATTTTTCTTACTCTTTTATTAATTATGCTATAAAGTAAAAGACTCTAGCTATAAGCAGGGCGGAATAGGTTCACCCGAATCCCTTTCGTCAAAAAATTACGCTGTATTTGTAAGATAAAATCTATTTTTATCCCTATATATTCAGTTTTAATCCCCTTAACACATCCCAACCAAAAGTATAGTTTAATGGTCAAGGGGGTTCAAAACTTGTATAAGGACATATGTTCAATTCCCACTAGGTACAATCTCTTTTAACTTTATTTATTTATTTTTGAACCTCTCGCGAAGATCCTGCCTCCGCTAACAAGAGCCCACTATGATCAGATGCTTTCTTTGTCAAAAGAAGATTTCCGGCATTTTATCTGTAAAAAAATTTCACGGCTATTGATGTTGTATCGAAAACAATTTAACTTATATCAGCCATCTTATATATTTCGTCAAATTATGAGTAATGAAAGGGCCCAATGATTAAGAAGAATAGTTTTAAAATAAAGTGGTTGAGCTAGATTACCAAATAGAGCACCACATGGGGTCATTAGGAGAATACTTGTTCTTTTTTTTTTCTTTCTATTTTGAAGGATTGCATTAGTTCAAATTGTTCGAGAGTGGTGTGGTATAAGAAATTAAGAGTCAAAAACTTTTTTTATTTTATTTTATAAATTTTCAGTCAACTGTTGATATTAATTAACAGTTGAGGAAGAAGCTAATGATCATTCGATGAATCTGACTTTTTATATATTTATAAAGTAATATAACGAGTTAATCCTAAACTGGAGATCTGGTAATGCAGCACTAAGAGTGGCAAACAGGCGAATCGGGTTGGATATAGTTCGGGTTGAAATGGGTAATGGAAAAAATGGATAAATTTTTCGACCTGACCCATATTTAACACGGGTAATAAACGGGTATACAGACGGATAAAATGAGTAACCATATTATCCATTCATAACTTCATATTAGCGTCAAGCTCTAATATGAATTTGCTGTCCCTTGCAACAGAAGAACATTACTGAAATAATTTTCTAATAATTGTATTATTCATATTTTACCCATCGGTTACCCATTTGGTTAATGGATAATATGAGTAATTATCCATATTCAACCCGATTTAAAAAGATCAGTTATCCAACCCATTTTTAATGAATTAAGTTGGATGAATAACTATTATTTTAAATCATCTTCCCGGGTCTACGTAGCACTACGAAGGAAATGTTGAATTTCTTCCCATTCAGTTGAATAATCAAACCTTTCATAGAATAACAATATTTGACTTGACATAGAATGATTGAGTCCTTCAAATAAGTTGTTAGGACAAAAAAAGGTGAGAAATGATATTTTATTTATTTATTTATTGTTAGTAATATTTTAAAAGATGTTGAAGTGATAGTGGACTCGCGAATACTGAAGAGGAAAATAAAAGAGAAAAAAAGATCTAAGCCTTGAGGTTAAGACTCTATATCGTTTATTACTGTTTTCTGCTTTTTTACCGCTGTATATATTTGAAGTAAATACAAAGTACTCCAATGTAGTAATGCAGTCAACTGAGTTATTTAGACGTAAACCGTATTGACTTTGAAATCTAACGCGGTATAGCTTCGTTGAATTTGTCAACCTAGAGTAGATAATTAGCACTTAATACTACTACTCCCTCTCATCCATATTAGTAGTAGTTACTAAATATACTTATGTTACTATAAACGTAGTAAAAAACCAGTCATCACATTCCAAAGTTGACCTAAATAACGATCGTTCCTATCAACTTATTGTAACGTTTATAGTACTCATTGAATGACTAACGACGATAAATTCTTCTCACATCTTTGAATTATCCTCATTCCTCTCCATAATATATCATTATGATTATATATAGGAACGTCGAAATTAAAGTAAAGGTTAGGCCGAACCCAATAATTTTAGTTTAAATTTTATATATTTGTCTTAAGATGTTTTTTTTGCTACGTATAAATTTTAATTTAGAACGTTGTAACTTAAAAAGACAAGAATCTTGAACTTAAACTCATAAGTTTCAAATTCAGCCTCCACCCTCTTATTATATTTATATAAAATATTACCACTTTAGAACAATTGCATTTTGAAGATAAAACCAAATACCATCATACTCCAAGACCAAAAAGGACTTTGGAGTATGAATCTATACTATATATAATTTCTCCCTTTTTGTTTTTGATAATCTTAAAATACAACTAATATTTTTATATACGAAAAAGGAATAACTAATCTCTTTGTACATATTATATTCCAATAATTGTGACTAGAGAGGAGAAATCTGTCACATTCATGGCTTTATTATAGCTTCTCTACTAAGTAGTCAACCTCTTTATTTCTATTTTGAGAAAAAGAAAAACACCTTTTTTTTTGTTTGGTTAACAACTCTTCTTATATATTCATTGTTCAATTCATTTTTTTGGTTTTTGTATTCTTGTAACCAAAACCATCCCAACAAATGGATATAAAGGTTTTTAAAAATAATTTAAACGCGTGAATTATACAGCAAGTCCGATTGGTAGCTATAGAAAGATTGATTTTATTAATAATGAATTTTATGTTGCTATCAGAGTAGGTACTCTCTGTTTTTCTCATATTTAATACGATAATTTTAACATAAAAAGAATAATCCCAATGAGCCAAGTCTACAGTCACGAAATATGTATGGAAACAATTTTCTAAAACCACATCCAAGCTTTCACAAAAACAAGAAATAAGTCAAAACCAACACAAAATAAAATCAAAGAAAACTATTTTGTGTTCTTAGCGACATCAAAGCTGTATTATATAATCAAAGTAATGATCACGTAATGTGTTAGTGTAATTAAAACATAAAAGGAAATTTACTAGATTAAGGCCCACAAGAGAAACAAAGTTAGGAAATTGGATAATCATTTCCCCTTTAAAAAAAAAAAACCGGTAGATGCTAAAACACAGAAATACTACCAAACTCGCACTGGAGTATTAGCTAAAAATTTCCTTTTGACATGCGCTTGAAAATGAATTTAGCCTAATGTCCTTACACATGTCAAGTGGAAATGAATTTAGCCAAATGAATTTCCTCTTGAGATTTTTTTTTGTTTCCCATTTGATATTCGGTTTTCGTATTGGAGTCCGACTAAATTCGGAATTGAGGTAAAACGCTCTCTAGTAAAGGCAACTTCATACTCAGAGTTCGAACCCGGAACATTTTGTTAAGGATGAATAAGTACTTATCACATGTGGAGAAAAAATCATGCAATTAATCAATTTTTCTTTTGGTTCTCTGTATTAAGTAGGCGTTTGGACATAAGAATTGTAAAAAAATTCAAAAAATGGTAATTTTTTTTTTGAAATATAGAGTTTTGTTTGGACATAAATTTCAGTTTGGATTGTTTTTGAAGTTTTGTGAGTGGTTTGAGTGAAACTTTTGAAAAATAGCTTTTTGGGGTTTTTCAAATTTTCGAAAATTTACAAAATATATTTTTAAGTGCAAAAATAAATTTTTTATGAACAAACGCTCATTTTCAAAAGAAAAAATGAATTATTTTTGGAAAAAAGGAAAAAAAAATTCACGTCCAAACGGGCTCTAAATCTCTGTATCTGTATTGATTCGCCTGTCACTATAAACTATTGTCTCTGAAACAAAACTGTCAAAGCATATATTCACATTTAAAAAAAAAGTTAAAGAAGGAAAGGGCATTCATGTCACACCAAGACAAAAAAATAAGAAAACTGTTACAGTTATTCAAGAATGCCCATCTCAATTTAAATACAGAGAAAATGGTCCAAAGTACTGAGAAGGACAGTTTGGTAAATTTGGTATAGCAAACTGGAACAGTTAGCAAGTCTTCTCACTTCTATTCCAAGTAGCTTACCTGCAAAGTGTACTACTAGTAGTTGTGTATATAGGGGGGAGAGAGAGAGAGGGGGAGAGAACAAAGCAAAGGATAAAAGAAAAGAACAAATTACAAGTGAGAACAAGGCATCCTTTTTTAACCATCATTTCCTATAGTTATAGTAGCTTATATTTTCTTTTCCTATAGCTCTGAATCTTCCTCAAAGTTTGTGTTCAAGAATTCAAAAACTTACATAAACAGTTTTCTGTCAAACTTTTGGCCATTTTGATTTGAGGGAGTCTTTGATTTGGTTCTGTTTTTGAGTTCTGCATATGGGATTTTAACCAGAAAGGTAGTAGTAGGTAGATTGGCTGAGGAGAATTAGATTGGAAATGTCTTTCAAGAACAGAGGAGTAGTAGAACCGCAATCAAGAAGTGTTATTTCTCAAAAATGGACTCTTTTTCTTTGTATAGGCAGTTTTTGTGCTGGAATGTTCTTCACCGCCAGGTAAAATTAATTCTCCTTTTATCTGAAATTTTCATTTTTTTCTGTGAATTCAACCAATTTTTGATATCTCCATTTTTTCTTTAATTGCGCCATTTTGAATCTGGTAGTTTACCAGGAAGAATTTTTGGTAATATTAATATATTATTAGTTCAAGATTGGATATTGTGCTCTGTCTTTGAAATGGAGATTTTGTGGTGTTTCTCTATAAGCAAAATAAGCTTGGAGTGTTGATGCTGTTTAATTATTACTTTTTTTTGAATATTTTGAGTCTTCTGTCTGATTTTCCTTTTGTATAATGGCAACAACAACAACAACCCAATAATATCCCAGAATTAAGGGGGTCTGGGAGGGTAGTGTGTATGCAGACCTTAGTCCCTACCCCATGGATGAGATGCTGTTTCCGATAGTCCTTTTGTATACCGGTAATTTTGCAAAATAAAATGGTAAATCACTGGTAGATCTGTAATGACATGCTGCTTGAGATTTTACAAAACTGTATATTTTAGGCCTCAAAGTAACCTCTGATCACTAGTTGTTTTTTTCCCCTCATTTTCAGAATTAATGAAAACTACAGATTTTGGGTCATGAAACTATATAGTGTAGATGGTTATAAACAACAGTTAGTTGTAGGAGCATTCTAGAATATTAACACACATGGGCGAAGCTATATGTTATAAAGGATGGTCAACTGAACACACTTCGTCGGAAAATTACACCGCGTATATAGGTAAAATATTAGATTTTAGAGGTATATAACACACTCTGGGAGAATTTTTTTCACTTTTTTCAAGTTTGAACACCCTTGAGTACATTTCTGGCTTCGCCACTGTAGTCCTTTGATATTGAAACACCACTCTTTACTCTAGCTTTGCAAATATTATATGAAATGATCTTTCTTTGTGAATATAACTCTTGAAAAATGATATCCCATAATAACACAAGTATCTTGTTATTGCAGAATGTGGACGGTTCCTGAAACAAAAGGTGGTATTACAAGAACAACTGCAGTAGAAGCTGAAAGACTCAACTTAGTTTCAGAAGGCTGCGATACAAAATTTGTGAGTATTTCTGTTCTAGTTTCTTTCAATTTCTTGTTTAATCCCAATACTAGATATCTTAGATGTTATCTTGTGTTGTTTCAGTTGCAGCAGAAAGATGTAAAATTAGTATCCAAAGATGTTTTCGGAGAAGTTTCTAAGACACATCATGCTCTTCAGTGAGTTCTGCTCAACACTCTTTTTCTTTCCTATTATTGTTTAGTAAGTATTAATTTCCTATAACTGCATATCTTATACAGGACACTAGATAAAACAATTTCAAATTTGGAAATGGAGTTGGCTGCTGCAAAGGCCACTCAGGAGTCGATTCTTAGCGGTGCTCCTCTATCACAAGACACTGAGAAAGGTGATTCACCAAGAAAGAGAAAATATTTTGTGGTCGTAGGAATAAATACTGCGTTTAGTAGCAGAAAGAGAAGGGATTCAGTTCGTGCTACATGGATGCCACAAGGTATGGGCTATTCCCACTCCCTTCTCCCCTTCTAGTTTATGTTACTCATCTTTTGGTTGCCATTGCTTCTGTCTGATATCTTACCTTGTTTATAATATCGTAAATAGGTGAAAAACGAAAGAAGCTGGAAGAAGAGAAAGGAATCATCATGCGCTTTGTCATTGGTCACGGGTAGGTACTTAAGAAGTTGCAATTGTTTAGCGGTTTTATCCGCAGATGTATAGACAGCACAGACTTTAAACGTGCTGACTAATAAAGCTATAAACTTGTTGTGCAGTGCCACTTTAGGGGGTATACTGGACAGAGCTATTGAAGCTGAGGACCAAAAGCATGGTGATTTCTTGCGCTTGGTAATCCTCTCTCTATAATTAGCTCAATATGTACTAACTCTATTCTTTTGAATTTTTCCTCATAAATAAGAGTTTGTAACATAACTCTCCCGCCTTTGAACAGGATCACGTTGAGGGTTATCTAGAATTGTCTGCCAAGACAAAGACTTATTTTGCTACTGCTGTTAAGCTATGGGATGCAGAGTATTATGTAAAAGTTGACGATGATGTCCATGTAAATATAGGTAACTGAATTTGTGACATTATTTTCCACATTGGCGATAGCATAAGCATCTTACATGTCTTACTTTGCCGTAATAAATTATTAGATAGTAAATGTTTATCGAATACATCCTAAGAGGAAGCTGGCTAAAGTTTGTCCAAATTTACTAACTCGTTAAAGCAAATATAAGTGGTGTTCCCTGACTAGTTTGTTTTCTTTGCTATATCAAGCTCATTTTCTACTTCTGTTGCAGGTACACTGGCAGAAACACTGGCAAGGCATCGTAAGAAGCCTCGAGTGTACATTGGGTGCATGAAATCTGGTCCTGTGCTTGCTCAGAAGTAAGAGTTTTACTTGTTTAAGTGACTTTAATTTAAATTCCATTACTTTAGCATCTTATAATATTCTATTGAACAGGGGAGTACGATACCACGAACCAGAATATTGGAAATTTGGGGAGACGGGAAACAAGTACTTCCGTCATGCTACAGGCCAAATATATGCCATTTCAAAGGACCTGGCCTCCTACATTTCAGTAAACCAGTTTAGTATTTTCTTTTCTTTATATTTTTTTTCTAATTATATGGAATGAACACAATCCAAATAGAATGATTTCTTATCGTTTTGTTTTGAAATTCTGATCATAATCTTCTTGACGCTTGCAGGCATGTACTACATAAATATGCCAATGAGGATGTGTCACTGGGAGCTTGGTTTATTGGTTTGGACGTGCACCATATAGATGATCG
The DNA here is from genome assembly GCA_005239495.1 of Nicotiana undulata. NCBI lineage: Eukaryota > Viridiplantae > Streptophyta > Magnoliopsida > Solanales > Solanaceae > Nicotiana > Nicotiana undulata. Next base: position 24,732 of record MDKH01173280.1, on the reverse strand, counting down.
CAGATTATGTTGTGGAACTCCACCAGGTAAAGCCTTTTCCTTTTAATGAATCTTAATGTGCTATCATATTAAGACTTTATCTCCCTCACGATGTAGTCCGAGAGAGATGGAAAGGATGAGAATCATGTGAAAGCTTGAAAATCCATAGGGAAGTTTTCTTCAGAATTACGAAAATCTATTTGATTAAATGAAGGCGTTGAAATAGCTGATTGAATTCCAAGATCTGAATCTGTAACTAACCCCACATTTCTACATGTTTAACTACAAAAAGACCAAACTCTCTTGTGTGATATGTGATTGGGCTATGTTCAACCTGGTTAATCCATTATGTTGCAACTCGTAAACCTATTAAGTTTTGTCTTCTGCGATCAACTATTATTTAAAGCATAACACTTTTGCTGCAGATTGTGAATGGAAGGCTCAGGCAGGCAACATCTGTGTTGCTTCATTTGACTGGACCTGCAGCGGGATATGCAGGTCCGTTGACAGGTTAAAGGAAGTCCACAGGCGGTGTGGGGAGGGGGAGAACGCTTTATGGAAAGCTGCAATCTGAGTGCATATATTTCTTCCAAACTCAGGAAGGAGATGATGTCAATGCTTTACGTCAAAAAATTTCTCATTTTATTGCTCGAGAGTACAGATATACATGATATACACACGGACGGATCAGGAGAAGGATTGCTGGGAAGAGAAAGAGGGCCAAGGCCTAGCTGTAAAGTTCTCCATTTTTGTAGAGAAGAACGGCTGCCAAAGCGGTCATGAGTAGCGGGCAATGGCTCTCACCACTCTTTCTTCTGTTTACTACTAGGCTCAGATGTAAGTCATAATTCACTGAATTGAAAAATCTTAATAAATGCAACTATGCAAGTCATTTTTTTGGCGGATTTGCTTCCCTTGCACCAACTAGTATACACTTTATATTTGCTGAAAATTGCATTTCAATCCAATAATTAAAAAAAAAAAAGTCCTTCCAATCTCATTTTCAAGAAACCTTTATGTAAAAATGAGAAAGAGCATTACATAAAATAACATCTATAATTTCTTTGAGAATATAAGTAATAGTAGGAGTGGGGAGCAGAGCTTGTTCCCAGCTTCAACTGTGTCTTTGTTTCTACTTGGTTAAGCATATTCACATAGTAGTTGAACAAGAAGCTTTTAGGGGTCGTTTGGTTTGAACTTTGAAGACAAGTTATGCTAGGATTAGTTATGTTGGTATTAGTTATGTTGTGATTAGTTATCCTGGTATTATCTTTTATTGAGTGTTTGACATGTTGTATTGATCCTGAGATTGTCTATTCTATTGGAATAAGGGGTACTAAATTTTTATCCTTAGGATTATTTTTGTTTATCGTCGTACCAAACTGCCCCTTAAGGAATGATATTGCCAATACTTCACTCAAAGTATATATGGTAAGGGATCCATTAATAGACAATATTAGGTGATGTTTCAACTAACAAATATTAGGTGATGTTTCAACTAGTAATAGTTCAAAACAGTAGTCTTTTATAGCAGGTCTCTCTTAAATGTATTATATGACACATTTGTCAAATCAATTAGAATGATGTCTAAATTCTTTCACAATGGCATTAAACTGGAAAGAACCTTTTCAGAGCTACAAGGGAGGTAGGGGAATAGATGGCATCATGAGAGGGAAATTTTCTGCTGACTTCCTGTGGACTATGAAAGTTCTTTTCATCCCTTAAGGGGTGGTTTGGTTTGAATACGGCATATGCCGGTATAAATTATGCCGGGATTAGCTATTCTGGTATAGTTTTCTATTCACTGTTTGGTATGTTGTATTAAAAATGACGATTGCATAATTTCTAAGAAGGAGGTATAAGTTATCCGACACTAATTACCCCACCCCTCTACAAGGTATAAATTATCCCGGTATTAATTTTAATTCCGGGATAACTTATACCAGGTTTGCTAACCAAACAAAGTATTAAGGTGATATTAAATTTTTATACTAGCAGTATTATACTTTCTTTAACTTCATACCCAACGACCCCTAAATGTATTATATGACATTTTCATCCCTTTCTCTTCATTTTCCAACATAAAAAAATTTAGAAATGACATAGAGTAAATTACTCATTTAGTCCCCAAAGGTTGACAAAAGTTACTATCTGGCCCCTGCTATTTAAAAGCTAAATGTAGTAAAACTAATAGAACATGGGGGGCAAAAATAGCTAATAAGAACAAAAGGATTTCACGTGGTTGTAGTGGCATAAGCTTAAAATACTCATAGGTTGCCTTCCTATTGCAATTAATAGGAAGGCATGTTGAATAAAGAAAACTTTGCCATATCATTTACATGGTTTTAAAGTCTTTACATGGTTTTAGCAGACCAACACTAAAAGTATTCATGCACAAAATTTAGTGTACGAAATATACATACTGTAGAATCTTTGATCGAAAATAGCAACATATTCAACAACAAAAAATTGCAACATTGAATTTCTGTTTACATTCCAATTGTTTTTTGGAGATGAGGCAGAACAAAATTTCCTGTAGAGATGTTATTTTGGTTTGGGCAAAAGAAGAGAAACAACAATAATAAATAGTAAAATATCAGAGTGTTGGAACTAAATTAGCACTCTACAATATCTTGGGAAAATAGGCTAAGCAAAACTCTTTAAAATGATTATTGCAAGTAGCAAAAAGACTACTCCCTTCGGTCCAAAATAAATGATTTTTTGGTTGTTTTCACACATATTAATTCATTCTTGAAATCTGGAAAAATCACTTATTTTGGACCACAAAAAAAGCAAAAAAATCACTTATTTTGGACCGGAGGGAGTAACTATTATGCATGGCTGACACAAAGAGCTATCCCCTTATTTTATACTAGAAAATGTTTTTGTGCTAATTCTTTATGGGTAAAACACCATATATAAATTACTGGTAAATAAGTTCACAGCAACAACAGAATTTTAGCGAACTTTAGCATGTTGCTTGAAATAGGATTTAACTTATATACATTGGCCGTTTGCGCTATCAGTGTACTATTTTTACATGTTAGCAAATTGCATATCTTATGTTCTAGTAAGTAATTAGTTCCGTTTAATATATATAGGCAATTACTTGTAGTTTTTTTTTCCCCACACGATCAGTGTATTAAAGTTAAGCTCATGAAAATAAACTGCATGTAGTTGGTTTTGTTCCTTTCAGGCTGCTTATATAGATTTATGCCAATCCACCACCCAACCTTTGCTTCTAATTTGGAGACTTTAAATATTTCTCTCTTTCTATGAGGAAACATAGATTTAGAGCAGATATAACCTCCGTCTTCTGACTCAACCAGGAATCTGAAAAATGGACTCATTCTTACTCCTATACACAGCCAACAAAAAAATTTTAGATGACAGAAAAGAATTAAACAATGGAATAAAGAAAATGCAGATATATTAAAGAATATCGCAAACGTGACCTATTTAGTGACGGAGTCATAATTTTCACTAAGGAAGTCAGAATATATAGAAGTAAACCCATAAATAAGCCAAGGGGAGTCAATATATATATACGCATAAAAAATTATCTAGCTACCAACCAGGTGGAATTACTTGACAACATTGTATTTTTCATGAACTTATATTTAAGAGAAGTTATAGACTAGTGACACGTGATATTGGCACGGCTCAATCAAAAAGTAGGGTCAAAACTTGTTTGACAACTGCTTTCTCATTGAACCGCACCAACATCTCGTATGATATGTGTACCTACAAGAAGTTGAACATTCCTTCTTCCTTTTGAATTCAAAGTTTCCCTCCTCCATCATCTGTTATAAAGCGAAAACAAAATGCGACACTAGGATTTTGAAAAATGTAGGGGAAAGATACAAGTTCATAAAAGAAGCAACTAGTGAGTTTGAGGGGCCAAAGGAGTAATGAAGAATTGAGAAAATGTGAAAATTTGAAGACAAAGAAAGTAGTGAAGGGAGGAATTGAACTTAAGAGAAAAAGGTTAGAAGCATTAAAGAAGTAGCAATAAATGAGCCAACTACTCAACAAGAAAGGAAGTTGGAAATTAAGTAAAGAAGGTGAAAAATTCGTGAAAGCAATACTCAAAAGGGAGACACAAAACTGAAGGCTATTAATACATATCATTTAATGGGCATGGAGTAGGACAGAGGATGTTTGGTTCTGTTCAAAACTTTGTATTCAAATCAACTTTTCTTATTGGCGCTCTCCCTAAAAAACTCAAACTAATAGTATTGAATTAAATCTGTAGTTGCTAGTAGTACTTGTGATCCATGTGTACTATGTTGTGGTAGGGAATTCTTGTCCAACCAAAGACTAGACAACAATCCCTTCCTTCTAGGGCAGAAAAATCATGACTATTGTGGCTTGTTCAATGGTAAAATTTGAAGTAAATGGGAGTATTTATTCTCAACAAATTTGTTCAAGTAGGACAAAGTTATCACATTATGGTATCAGAAAACTCATTGCAACGGCTATTTGTCTACCTTTTAGAATGTGATTTGTATAACAGATGCTAACAACCTATGTTGCTCGACTTTTCGAAAATGTCTTCAGGTCACTGTCGGATCCTCTCAAAGTAGTGTAGCTTTGGAGGATCCGACATAGGTTCGATAATATTTTGGAGAGTCCGCGTAATATAGCTAACAACTACCCAACACAAGTAGATAATGGTAAATTATCTCAAGTGCTCATTTATAGCTCTCTAACTAACAGGATAATTCTAGTTCCCGTTTTCTGTGTGCTGGTCTATGGTGGTATAGGCATTGAGTTTAAGAGCGGGTAATTTGACCAACATAATATGTACTAGTACTTCTCAAAGTTTAGTGATGAACTTTTTCTCCGGGCATTAGAACTACACAACCTTTTGTGAGGATACAGAAACAATAACAATAATAACAAACCCAGCTTAATCCCATACGTGGGGTCTTGAGAGGGTAGATGTATGCAGTCTTACCCTACCCTATAAAGGCAGAGAGCTTGTTTCCGATAGACCCTCGGAAATAGTTTTGATATAGGGTTTCGTTGAAGTACTTAGCTTGAAAGTTCTAGGGATATAATCACCTCGTTCGCTTCCTGATTCATCTTGTTAGGCATAAGTTCTAAAGTCATTTTATTCCCAGAAAGCAAAAAAAAAAAAAAAAAACTAGCCTCGCGGCCAATCTACTGAGATGTTCTGCCATTCTTGAGCTTTAAGAAGGTGCAAGCCCGTGGCCCTGAGTCGTTAGAGAGACATAACAAAGAACCAAACTTAGCTTGGACACAATTACCGTCATAGTTATCCTCTATAATATCGCTTTACTATAACAACCATCCAAGTTTTCTTTGGACTTATTAAGTATGTTTTCTTTAACAATAGTTGCTATAACAATAAAAAAATATCCAGAACAAACAAAACTCTTATAATGTTTGACAGGCCAAGACGAGCTGGACTAGTACTAACCCATTTTCTCGATAAGCAGTTATTAGAAATAGCCGTTGCATCAATGTTGTTTTGACTTACTTGGAGCCATGTACATGTTTCGAGTCTCAGGTTGAACCAACTTGTTCCTAGCCAGTCAAGCTCAACTGAGCTATGGTTTCAGATCAAGCGTAGTCCTGTGCCTAACTCGGTTGGCCCAAATCAGACTACCCGTTTGTTATGTTTAGGTTCACTCCATTTGTAATAACACTATCATGGCACGAAAAAGAAAAAAAAATAAATGCAAAATTTCCATTAAATGAAAGGAATCAAATACAATCAGTACGAATATAGCCATTGAATACAATTAGATCCTTAATTGCAAACCCATTAAATTAAAATAAACCCCTATATTCTACCGTTTTCTAATTATCTTTGTTTTTTACCAAATTATTTAGCTGAGCTTCCCTTCTGCATAAATTTCTCCTTAATCCATTTGAATCCAGAAGAGGTTCCGCTTTTCACCTTGTTTGCACCAACCACAGCCGCCGCCTTAGCCTTCACTGCTCCAACAGCTGCTGCCGCCTTTGCCTTGTCAGCTCCCACCGCAGCCGCCGATTTTGCCTTGTCGTACCCCGCCGACGCCACCGCCGTCACTTTTTCCATATTTTTGTTGCTGCTTTTGCTGCGGCCCCATTTTCCGGTCCAACTGGAACTGGATTGATTTTCGTTATTCATTACACGGAAAATTGGGAGGAGATAAGTTTTTTCCGGAGAAAGGTGACGGGAATTTAGGGCGTCGAAGGTTTTTCATAAACCCGATAAAAAGCCCACTTCTGAAGTGATTGGGCCGCAGACTGAACCTGCTAATTTGCACAAATAGCCATTTTAGGACTATTATTTAAAGAATAGTCAAAATTTACATATTATTATATTTAGGCATATCACAATAAAACTTAGTTGCATATTTCACCTGAAGTTAGTTTTTGCAGAATCTAACTTTATGGTCAAATTTCATTTTGATAGTTCTAACTTTAAACCTCTCGATATGAAATTAGGCTTAGGCAATTAAAAACCGGTCTGAAGGGCTTAGGCAATTAAAAACGTAATAAAAGTACGGGTTAGTTAATTTTCGGACTGATTATTTAAAAATAGTCAGCGCTTGCAATGTCATTGAAAATAACCACTATTTTGCTGTAACACGGACTGGTCCAGTATAATATACTGGAGATTGGTGCACCTGTGTATGAATTTCCAGTATATTATGTTGGAACTTCAATACACGGAAAGTTCCAACATAATATACTGGAATTCCAGTATATTATGATGGAAGTCCAATATATTATATTGGAACTCCAGTATAATATACTGGAGTTCCAGTATACTTATGCTGGAGTTTCAGTATTATACTGTATTATGCTGGAGTATTTCCCGAATTTTGAACAATATTTTCGTTTAGATTTATCTTTACATGAAAAGTGACTAAATTTCGATTACTTTTAAAATTGTGACTATTTTTTAATTACCACTTGTAAATCAGGCTACTTTTGAATTTCACGCATTAAAAACAGGTCTGAAGAGGAGCCAATAGGTCCTGAAATGTTACAGCTCGGGATAGCTAAACTTTAAATAGTTTTTAAAAATTAATTATAATTTAAATTGTGTATCTAAAAGCGACCACATGTGTAGTCACTAGTCAGTATTAATAGCTTTTACTAAACCCTTTCTTCAAGTAGAATTTTTGTTTTATAAGTTGGTACACTTTGTGACAAAATATAGGAATATTACGTGATGTAACTAACTTCTACAGTATATTGTATTTATCATGCATAAATATAATTTTGAAATAATTACAACTTGTAGCTACTTTTTTTATGTTGTAGTAAAATCCATCGGTAAATATAATGTGTACGGTGGGTGTGTAGAGTACCATATAATCAGGACCGACTCTAATGCCTTGTCTAATAAGGCATGTCCCTTAGACCCCCAAATTTGGGGCCCCATCTTTTTTAGAAATAATTGGTATATAATAATAGAATTTTTCATTCCTATACTTGAAACTTTATTATTTTTAATATTCATATTTAGTTAATTATCCCGTATAAATAAATTTTATTTATAAAATATATACAATCCACCTTAAAAGGCTCTCAATTCATTATTTGTGTCTTTAATCAAGGAATGTAGTTACACCCTTTTTCTTTTTTCTCTCCTCTTTCCCCTTTTCTCTCCTGATCTTCCACCCATACTCCAAATCTTTTTGTTTTGTCTTTTCGTTAGTGAACCCTCTGTTCAAATTACCCTACGACAGAAACTCCTCTTTTTGTGGAAAGTAGAAATTGTGGACGTACAAAGCCATCTGCCTTGGTACATTTTGTGGATGCAAAAAAATTACTTATGAATTCATCTGCATTAGTACTACTGCTTTCTAACTTTGAAATAAATATTTTCTACATTATGACTTTGACCAGCCTAACTTTAATCGATTCCCAGTCCAAGTTTCCTCCAAAAGTAGAAGCAAATTTATCAATAAGAATATTTACTGACAAAAATTCAGAAGAAATGGATACTTTTTGATGGGGAATATGCAAGCACAACAATATAACAAAGCTCCCATTTCTCAGGACAAAATTTTGAAAGTTGTTCATAATTCAGCAAAGATGATTATATACAACTACAATATCATACTACATAAATACAATTTTTATACAATATGTCTTTTGTATATTTTGTATCTGATTTATACACAGTAAAAAAAAAATCATACAACTAATTATATATTATACAACTTATCTACAACTTTCACACATTATTCTACCATTTAACTACAACTACAATAACATACAACTTAAATACAAATTTTATGCAATATGTCTTTTGTATATTTTGTATTTGATTTATACACAGTATCATAAATTTCATACAACTAATTATATTTTATACAACTTATCTACTACTTATCTATAACTTATCTACAACTTTCACACATTATTTCTATCAAATTAAATATAATTACAATAACATACAACTTAAATACAAATTTTATATAAAATTTATACAATATGTCTTTTGTATATTTTGTATCTGATTTATACATAATAAAAATAAATTTCATACAATTAATTATATATTACACAATTTATCTACAACGTATCTACAATTTATCTACTATTTTCTTACATTATTTCTATAATTTTTCTACATTATCTATTTGAATCTGTTGAAGACAAAGATGAGGACGTTGAAGTCGAGTTCTTGAACGAACTGGCAACGAATTCTCCATCAGAATCACAAGGCCCAACAACATCACTTAATGTTTTTAATTGATGCAATTTCTTATTAATCTTCTTGGAAAGCTAAACCTTCAAACTTTTCGATTCTTGAGGTTCATCATCATCAGTAGTAATAAAACAAGGCTTGGGCAGCCCCCAAGCTCTGAATTGAAGGTGGAGGGCTAAGTGATGGAACAACATCTTCATTTGGTGGATTCTTAGGAGTTCCAGGCTGCTTCTCCCATTGAAATGGAACCGCTTCAGCTCTTCCATAATAGTAAACATGTAATATTTTTTGAAAACCCAAATTTGAATTCAAAGCTTCAAATTTTTAATGATTATCAATGGTGGAATTGTTGCTATCTTGTGCAAGATACGTGGGGAGAGGGGGTGGGATATGGAGAGCGAAACGTGGGGAGAGAGTGAGATACAGAGAGAGAGACGCGAGATCAGTGGGAGTGATTATAGGAGTTGATTAATTATCCTTAAATCCTAAAAATGTACATAATTGAGAGTGAGATACAGAGAGAAACGTGGGGATCATTGGGAGTGATTGTAGAAATTGAGTAATTATCCTTAAATCCTAAAAATGTACATAATTCGTAATTTTGTATATAGGAGGTAATTAAAGTGAAACTTGAGTAGGGAGGGTAATAAAGTTTTTAATAGTGTATAAGTATGTAAAAATTCCTATAATAATTTAAATAAATATAAAATTTAGAGTTTTTATTACAAAGTTAGACTTTTTCATATAAAATGAGAGAAATTTTTCTAGATATGTAAATAAAGTAACCATTTGGCTTACTTAAAATGGGTAGTATGAAAATATTTTCTTACGTGTGAATTGAAATTGATTTGACAAGAAAAAAATATTACAAATAGAAGATAGCATACACTCAATCTAATAAAACAACTTGATTCTTTTCATAATGTTTGTAGTTCCTATAAGAGTTTCCTCGGCGATAACAAGTTTTTCAAAATTAAAATTGATAAATTTTAGCTTAGATAAATAATGTCTCAAGAAAGATTAAATGGATTTACTATAATATCAATTGAAAAGGAATTATTGGAAAAAATCGATTTAAAAAAAGTATTAACAGCTTTGCATCTCAAAAAGCTAGAAGAATAGACTTCAAATAAAAATATATATTATAATCTTTTTAAAAATTCTTTAGGCATCATATTAAACTTTGGCTTTAGGTCACATATCAGCTAGAGCCGCCCATGCATACAATGACACATGATGTGTGGCTATAATTCATGATTTAACGCATTATATGCCTTACATTTTACGTGCTTTAATGATAAAAATATACTTTGTTGGAGTATAATGGAGTCTATTTCATGTGTAGGTGAATTGGAGATGGAAGCCGAGCTAAATAGATGCTTAACCGTCGAAAATACGCTTAAGAATGATGAAAAGGAGAAGCCAGGCAAAAGCCAGCTCGACCAGGCTTTAGCCTGGCTAAGGCCAGGCCAGACCAGGCTTTAGCTTGGCGAGGCCAGCCTAAAGCCAGGCCTACCCAGGCATTTTCCAGGTGACGCCAGGCCTAAGTTCAGGACCAATACGAGTTTTAAAGGTTTTAAGTATTTTCCGGTTTCACTAGAAGTAACCTACACGTTTAGGGCTTGTCCCAAACGTATAAATAGACCCAAAAACACAACTTTGAGGGACTTTTGCTGTTGGAGACAAGAGGAGATCGTGGAACACTTCTCAAAGATCAAAACATTGATTCTTACACCATTTATTCCTTACTTTGTAATTTAATTATGCAAGTTATTTTAGATTTGATTACTATGATCATAAGTAGCTAATTTATTTAGTCTAAGGTTTTTGTGGAACCCGTTGAGGATGAACTTATTGTTATATTAATATAGTTTGCTTGGTTTTCATCTCTATTTGTTCAACTACGTTCTTGTTGTAGTTGATTGAAGGACCCTCAATTAGCTGTGCCTATTTAGTGTGTATCTGCTCGAGAGAGAGTACATGTTTAGGTAGTTGTTGAACAACATCACTCCCAAAGTACATGAGAGATCCATAACCGAGGGTTTAAAGGTTGGATTAGAGATAATGATACCTTGGGTGCAATCTAAAGTGAACTGTAATAAAAGTCAGCTAGCGTAGCTCGAGAGAGTGCGTCTAGTAAATTATCGTAATTTCTCGAGAGAAAATTACAGTAACATAAGTGTTCATGATTGATAGAGATAATTAGGCCAAACTATAGGAAATACACAAGAAGAGATTCCATCAACGGTGGAAACCATAACCTTAGATCCTTATCGCAATTGTTTACACCTCAGTATTAGTTATCTTTTAGTTTACTTAATTTCATTCAGTTGTAGTTAGTAACAATACCGGAAATTGATATTCATAACTTTTGGGAAATTGATTACTGAGAATCGAGTGAGTTTAACAATAATAATTTATAGGTTAATTCCCGGTGGGATTCGACTTTGAAGCTAATGGAGAAGACTTGGCAGAGTGGGTACTTGCTTTTGAAGGCCAAGGTTTTTGGAAAAGGGAGCTCAAATTTGAGCCTTTGCACTTAGAGGGATGAAAAACTCCTCCAGCCAAGATTGAGGAGTTAAAAAAATGTAAGGAGGTGCTAGTGGAGAAGGCCAAAGTAGAACACCAACAATCAATCAAACTAGATTTTGAGGATGTCAATATTGTAGAAGAGATACTAGAGTTAACCAAGGACATTGATGATACGTATTTAGTTGACTATAGTGTTATTAGTGTTGAGGATGTTGACAATCCTAAAGTTTATGTAGTTGAGCACATTGGTACACACTCCAAGCATTTTTCCACATTGTGTTTGGATGATGATATGAAAGTAGAGTCATCCAAGTCACTTGAGGAGTCAAGGAATGAGGAACAAGATGCCTACATTCTGGAATTTTTCTTGCCAAAAAGACAGGACTACATACCTCATCTAAAGGCCAAGGAGTGTAAAATATTACAATGGTTTCTCGGGCCAATGAGATTTGTTCCACCACCTCTGGAGCACAACCGAAAACTTGAAGCCAAATTGGGGGTCCAATTTATAAGTTCAAAGTGGAGGCAAAAAGTGATTCGCGTCGTGCCGCGACGTTAAATCAAGCGCTTGTTGGGAGGCAACCTAGCTTTATTTTTATATTTTTATTTTAGTTTTATTTAATTGTATTATTCTTGTAGTATCGATTTTTGATTTTTTAAGAGCATGGAATGCAAAACCATTGGAAGGATGCTATAGCAAACCAAATGGTTGGAACTAAGTGTGAGGTACCCGCACGAAGGACCAGGCCTGGGAGAAATCTGAGTACCCCATGAGATGCTAGTGCTTCGGCCTTGGGCCTACAAGAGAGTTTCTTTTACCCTTTTGTATGTATGAGTGTGCATTGGGGACAAGCACAATTTTAAGTGTGGGGTGAGGAGATTTTCTGTGTGACTTTCTATGCTATTTTAGTTATGTTAGTTTAATTGAATAATTTTTTTAAAAAAATAGAAAAGATTGGACTTTTTTCCCGACGATGGATCTATTAGACAATTTTCTTGAGGGATTTAAGTCTAGAAAAAAAAAAGATTTTCTTTTGTTAGGTAGTGTCGCAATTGCCCCTTGGTTTTTCTTTGTGTCGCGATTCTTTTCCAAGGGTTTTGTTTGAACCGTGTGTAGTTAGTTTTATTTTTTTTAGGAAGAGGAGCCATTGTGTTGTGTTTTGAATTGAAGAAATATCTCTTGACTTTGTTATACCTTGAGAATAGTGAGTACTTTGGTTGTGACGCTTAGGCTCAGTTTTTGACTCTTATATAAGTACCTTAAATTGTATGATTTTAAATTTGCTTAACTGCTTTGACTAGTGTCTATGAATCCAATCCTGAGTGAGTTATGTGCCATGTGTGTGTAAGGTTTGAGTGTTATTGTGTGCATTGCATTTGATGCCTAGAACTTGCCCCGTGTGTTTGCAAAGCAAAATAGTAGTTTGTTCAGTCTTGGGAGTGATATAGGCGTTTCTTTGTTGAGCCAGATATGTATATTTTACCCGCCTAATTGTTACGTATCGTAGTTAACCCCTTTGAGCCTATAATCCTGTTTCTTTGGCAACCACATTACAAGCCTTACCCGTTTATTTGAATTAACCATCTATTTGAACCCTCTAACCTCTCATGAGCACTTGAAGTGTTATGAACCGTGTAAAAGTTAAAGTGTGGGGTGATTGGTTTGGCTTTTGAGTGGAACTAATGAAATAAGGAGAAATGTGCACTGTTTTGAAAAAGTAAGAGCCACTTTAAAAAAAGGGAAGAAAAAATAGTTGTATTGTTGTGAAAAAAAAATCTATATTTCTTGATAAGTGGTGACTCTTGATTTAATTGTGCTTAAAGAAGTATGAGGTAATATACATTGATGTGAAGGTGGAGTTTGGTTTGATATAACTTTGAGGTTTGAATGCTAAAGTATATGTATTAAAGTGCTTAGGGGGGTGTAGTCACTCAGTCTACATTACAACCAAATAAAGTCCTACTTGGTCCTAGACTGAATGAGCTCGATTAGTAGAGTAGTACACTACGGGCAAGCCTATGGTGCATCTTTTGTGGCACATGAATATTATTTCTGAGAGTGTGTGAATTCTTTCTATCTTGAGTTTCTAAGTGTTCTTAAATTTCATTGTGTGTGGAACTAGCTCTTTGATACGGTGAGGGCACATGATTCATGAAGAAAAGTTGTTGACCTCTATGTTAGAGTAGTTAGTGAATTGTGAATAAAGCATGGTATTTGTGAATCGATTATTGAGGCGAGGATGTCACACCTTTGTGCTTAAACTATTTTAAAAATTCTTGGTATAACGCGTTAAGGGATTTGCTTAATAGTTATGTTCATGAGTGTAGTTTAATTGCTCGAGGACGAGCAAATATTTAAGTGTGGGGTGTTGATGTGTGGCTATAATTCATGGTTTAACGCATTATGTGCCTTACATTTTACGTGCTTTAATGATAAAAATACATTTTGTTGGAGCATAATGGAGTCTATTTCATGTGTAGGTGAATTGGAGATGGAAGCCGAGCTAAATGGATGCTTAACCGTCGAAAATAGACTCAAGAACGATGAAAAGGAGAAACCAGGCAAAAGCCAGCTCGACCAGGCTTTAGCCCGGCGAGGCCAGCCTAAAGTGTAAAGACCCGTAAAATTTCATGTCTAAAATAATGCCCGAATAGGCCCCTGTGTTGTTATAACTGTAGAATTTCTTAAAAACGGACCCTTTTGAGTAAAAAGTACCCCGGGACTTAAAAGATAAATTTTTCCAGAATTGCGCAGATCTGCGGTCGACTATGCGATCGCAGATCAGGTATGCAGACCTCATAGTGGTCGTATACCTGGACAGCCTGCTGTCCAATTTGAGGACAGCTATGCGGCCCAAGATGCGATCGCATTTCGAGAATGCGGGCCGCATAGTTGTCGCATTATTTCACCTTGGTTCTTGCGGAGGGAGTTATGCGACGCACTATGAGATCACATAACATGTATGCGGACCACATAATGGTCGCATACCAGGGCAGTCCGGTTCCCCTTTTGGCCCACTTGAGGGCCAACTATGCGACAGGAATGCGGACCGCATAGCAGGAATGTGATCACATTCCTGACCGCATTTCCTGCTTCGGGGCTATTTTAATATCTAATTTTATACCCGACTCCCAGTTTAATAAAACACCCCTCCCCTTCATTTTTAGCATGCATCTGAACAAAAATAGAGAGACGCGAGAGTGGGTTCTAGAGAGAGAAGTCCTCATCTTCCCCAAATCGATTTTTCAAATATCGCTCAGGCCCCGAAACTATCGAGTAATCTTCGTCTTCTTCACTCTAAGAGGTAAGTCCCCACCCCGTTTCCTTTTATTTCTCAGGTTTTAGCTAAAAAGAGGTAGACCACATGAGCTAATTGTGAAAATAAGAGATAAGACTTGCATGCATGTGAATAATCTTCCATAACCTAGTAAAGGGAAGCTAGTTAAAGTAATCTTTCACTAAAAAGGGTTTAGTTAAGCTAAGGAACCACATGGTGTTTGATAAAATGCTCAAATGAATTCAAGATTCCTAATTCTAAGGTAAATGTGTCGCATTGTGAACTAGATTGACGGTGCTAGACGGTTCGGTGAATTGTGATAGATATTAAAGGGGAATTTTGACTCGAGGTACATATGGCTAACTTTAATCTTCGTAGAGTCACCTTGTTGGTGTCCGAGCATTTGGTATGAGTTTCTTGCTGAGCATATGTGAAATTGATTGTACGGTTGTGTTAAGGTGTAAGATTTGATTCTCTGATTTTGTTAGTCGATTACCATGCTAATTGAAATTGTGAAAGGTGGTTTCTTTGTGATTACTCTATCACGTGCAAGGTTCGTTAAATTCTTGAATATGTTGGTATGAAAGAATGGTAACGGACCCAAATGTGTGAATGTATCTAAGTACTAGGGGCTGAGTAGCAAGCGATGAAAAAGAGTTGTGAATTGATTTAATTGAACTAAATGACTATGGCAATATCGTATATGACTCATTGTTTGGAAAGGATTATTGTGGCTTGATTTCATACGGATTGTTGGTTGTAATGAATTTATATTCTTGTTGATGAAAATCTTTGTGATTTAATTAATGGTTGATAAAGACTATTGTGAACACATGATTATTTGGCTGTTATGAAATTGTACCCTTGATGATATGAAGCCTTGTGATTTAATTGTAGGCTGTTATTGTTGCTATGAAATGTGATTGTACGGTGGGATCGGATTGCGCGCCGCAACAGGAGGAATGAGGGTGATATGTGAGAAGTAATAAGGGTGGAATGTGATTGTACGATGGGATCGGGTTGCGCGCCGCAACAGAATGTAATAAGGCTGAAATGTGATTTTCCGGTGGGATCGGGTTGCACGCCGCAACATGAAGTAATAAGGGTGGATTGTTGAGAAGGAATAAGGGTGGAATATGATTGTGTTGAAATACGAATCTGTGAAACTCCCAATTATGTTTGTTTCTGTATCTCTGTGCACTATTTGTTGGTTCCTTTAACTGTCTCCTATCTCTATATTGTTTGATTTTACTTAGAGTAAAGTTTGTTCATACATACTATTACTATTCAACGGTACTAACGTCCCTTTTGCCGGGGACGCTACATCTTTTTATATGGATGTAGGTGGTTCCATAGCAGGTAGCTCAGCCCGCCGTTAGTGGTGTCTCATCTTCATCTTTTCAGCAGTTCTAGTGAGCCCCATTTCCTCTCGGGGACATGTGTGGACTACATCATTCTCTTTTGCTTATGTTGTAAAAGGTATAGCCGGGGCCTTGTTGCCGGCAAGTTTATGTAAAACTCCTGGTACTCTTAGAGGCTCCGTAGACACTGTGTGGGTTGTATATATATATGTATATTTTGGGCGGTAGTTGTACTCACTCATAATTGTGGAGCGCACCGGAAATGTTGAATGTAACTTGTATGTTTTGAATCGTCGATTGTTGAAAGTTAAAAGAGGAAAATGAATTTATGTGGTAAATCGTACTTTGAATCTAAAGTGGTTAATTCGTACGGAACAATGTGTATTATGAACACGGGGTAATGCGTTGGGTAGAAAAGGCAATCCAAGTCCGCTTGACTGGGTTCATCCGGTTAGGCGCCGGTCTCGTCCCTCGATTTTGGGGCGTGACATAAAGCTAGGCCAGACCAGGCTTTACCCTGGCGAGGCCAGCCTAAGGCCAGCCCAGACCAGGCTTTAGCCTGGCGATGCCAGCTTAAAGCCAGGCCTACCTAGGCGTTTTCCAGGCGACGCCAGGCCTAAGTTCAGGCCCAGTACGAGTTTTAAAGTTTTTAAGTGTTTCCCGGTTTGACTAGAAGTAACCTACACGTTTAGGGCATTTCCCAAACGTATAAATAGACCCAAAAACACAACTTTGAGGGACTTTTGCCATTGGAGACAAGAGAAGATCGTGGAACACTACTCAGAAGATCAAAACATTGATTTTTACACCATTTATTCCTTACTCTGTAATTTAATTATGCAAGTTATTTTGGATTTGATTACTATGATCATGAGTAGCTAATTTATTTAGTCTAAGGTTTTGGTGGAACCCGTTGAGGATGAACTTATTGTTATATTAATATAGTTTGCTTGGTTTTCATCTCTATTTGTTCAACTACGTTCTTGTTGTAGTTGATTGAAGGCCCTCAATTAGTTGTGCCTATTTGGTATGTATCTCCTCGAGAGAGAGTACATGTTTAGGTAGTTGTTGAACAACATCACTCCTAAAGTATAAGAGAGATCCATAACCGAGGGTTTAAAGGTTGGATTAGAGATAACGATACCTTGAGTGAAATCTAAAGTGAACTGTAATAAAAGTCAGCTAGCGTAGCTCGAGAGAGTGCGTCTAGTAAATTATCGTAATTGCTCGAGAGAGAATTACAGTAACATAAGTGTTCATTATTGATAGAGATAATTAGGCCAAACTATAGCAAATATACAAGAAGAGATTCCATCAACGGGGGAAACCATAACCTTAGATCCTTATCGCAATTGTTTACAACTCAGTATTAGTTATATTTTAGTTTAATTAATTTCATTCAGTTGTAGTTAGTAACAATACCAAAAATTGATATTCATAACTTTTGGGAAATTGATTACTGAGAATCGAGTTAGTCTAACAACAATAATTGATAGGTTAATTCCCTGTGGGATTTGACTTTGGGCAAAATACTCAGATTATATTTGCAATGCCCGCTTAGTCTTTTTATAGACATAGTTGAGCGTGATCAAAACATTAACTATATATACAATTGCATTTTAGTGTATGTATGCGTTGATACAACCATTTAGAGTGAATGAATGCAAGTGATACAAATAGATAACAATTGAACAATAGCTACTGATAAAGGGTGAAAGATGCATGTTTGAGTGTGTTTGCGTGTTATTTCGTATATGAGTTGCGGGAGTTCAGATCGCTTTTGAAGTAAAAATATGCTCATTACGTGTTTCTTATGTGTAGGAACAAACTTGCGTGGAAAATGATCAAATAGGAGAAAAATCGGTGAAAAAAGAGCTAAAGAGAAAAGACCCCGACAACGAAGCGAGGTTAACTTCGCCAGACCGGGACCGAAGTAGAAGAAATCAGAAAAGTCCCGGACAATGAAGTTAGGGTCACTTCACCAGACCGGGACCGGAGCAGAAAAAATCAACTTATCCAATCCTAATTAGGAGAAGCAATTTTCTAATGTTCATGTAGTTGAGCGCATTGGTCCACACTCCAAGCATTTTTCCATATTGTGTTGGGATGACGATATGAAAATAGTGTCATCCGAGCCAATTGCGGAGTCAAGGAATGAGGAACAAGATGTCTACAATCTGGAATTCTTCTTGCCAGAAAGTAAGGATTACACACCTCATTTAAAGGCAATAAGTGCAAAATACTATATTGTTTCTTTGGGCCAGTTAGATTCGTTCCACCACCCTAGGAGCATAATTATAAGTTTGAAGCAAAACTTGGGGTTCAGTTTATAAGCTCGAGGTGGAGGCAAGAAGTGATTCGTGTCGTGTCGCGACGTTAAATCAAGCACTTGTTGGGAGGCAACCCAACTTTACTGGTTTTATTTTTATTTTTTATATTTTTATTATTGTTATTCTTGTAATGTTATTTTTAATTTTTTTAGGAACATGGGAAGAAAGGAAATTTGAAGAAAGTAAAAGCAACAGAGATGGTTAGAACTAAGTGTAGGGTGCCCGCACAAAGAACCAAGTATGGGAGAAGTCTGAGTACCCATGAGCTGCTAATGTTTCGGCCTTTGGCCTACCAGGGAGTTTCTTTTACCCTCTTGTATTTATGGGTGTGCATTGGGGACAATACACAATTTTAAGTGTTGGGTGAAGTGTATGTTTGGGTATCCCTATGCTATTTTAGTTGTGTTATTTTATATGTGTAGAAAAAAGCATCAAACAAAAAATGTTGGTAGGAATAATCCCTCTTGATTTTTCTTATGGACACGGTTCTTTTTCAAGGGATGACTCTTTGAACTGAGTAGTAGTATATTTTTTTGTAGGTAGAATTTTGAAAAAATTTGGACTATTCCCGACGATGGACTTTTCTATACAGTTGTCTTGAGGGTTTAAAGTCCAAAGAAAAAATACGAAAAAAAATCTTTTTCTTTATTTCTTTTGAACTGATAAATCGGGAGAACTTGAGTATCTATACTTTTTGACATGTTTTATATCAGGGCTTAGGTCTGGATCATTTGAACTAAGTACTTTCTTTAGGATCTTTGTAATTACATGCCTTGAAATTATGTGTGGCTTTCTTTTGACACCGAGACTCATCTTTTGACTCTTTTGATTAATTCTCGTGTGCTTAAAGTTTATGATGACTGTGCTAGTTGCTTTAACTTGGGAGCCGAGTCTGAGCCGTCCTAAGTGAGTCATCCTTTCTAGTCTAGAACATGCCCCGTGTGTGAGTCAAAGCGAAATAATTAAGCCTTGTAAGTTTGGGAAGTGATAAAGGCTTTCTTTGATTGACCATTTAGCCTATTTGCCTACAAGAGCTAACATTATCCGTAGTCACCCTTTTTGAGCCTGTAAAATCTTTCTTTGGCAACCACATTACAAGCCAAATCCTTTTTTTTTTCATAATCAAATCTTGTTGAACCTTTAACTTCGAAAGCATTTTAGTAGCTAAAAGATTAAGGAAAGAGAGAGGGTAGCTTTTGAGTGGAAACATAGAAAGGCCGAAAATGTGCACTTGTGTATAAACAAAAAAAATCTAGCCAGAAATACCTAATTGAAGAGAGTGAAAGAAGAAGAAGAAGAAGAATACCTCTCATATCTTGTCTCGGCTAGTAAATATCTATATGTTGATGTGCTTAATGAAGAAGTGCCTAAATGTGTATGATTTCACGGCAAGACATTGAATTGGTCATGACAAGAAGGTGCTTAAAAGTGAAGTGTAGTGTATTAAAGTGCTTAGGAGGGCTAATCACTATCTTCTCAAATATATCCTTCCCGTCCCTTAGCTTACATTACAATCTATAATGTCCTACATGATCCTAGACTTTACGAGCTTAATTTAGTAAAGACTTACACTACGAGCAAGCCTATGGTACTAACTTGGGTGGCATAAACGTTTCTTTGAGAGAGTGAGCAAATTCTTCCGATCTGTGAGCCCTTAAAATAGACTTGAACTTATATTTGAGTGTGCTGACTACTTTCTCTATATGGTTTGTTGGTGATGGAACATGATTTGCAAAGAATTGGTAGAGACCTTGATTTTTGAGTTGGCACAAGAAGTGAGTCATAGTGTGAAATGTATTAGAGTCAAGTTTTGAGGCGAGAATGTTAGAAAAGGCCACATGAATATTTTAAGTGATCTTGGCATGAGTTTAAAACTTGAATAAAGGTATGAAGAGGTGCATATGTCGGGTTCTAAGCGTAGATATAAACCATTGTCATTGGTGTGATGCTTGAGTATGTTTGAAAGGTGTTTCTTGCTCATGTGCTTACTTTTAAGTTGCCCGAGGACGAGCAAGTGTGGGGTGGTGATATAGGGTGAAAAGTGCATGTTTTGAGTGTGTTTGCGTGTTATTTTGTATGAGAGTTGCGGAAGTTCACATCACTTTTGAAGTAAAAATATGCTCATTACGTGTTTCTTATGTGTAAGAAAAAACTTGCATGGAAAAGGATCAAAGAGGAGAAAAATTGGTTTAAAAAGAGCTAAGGAGAAAAGTCCAGGACAACGAAGCGAGGTTCACTTCGCCAGAACGGGACTGAAGCAGAAGAAATCAGGAAAGTCCCGGACAGCTAAGTGAGGGTCACTTCTCCAGACCATAACTAGAGCAGAAAAATTCAACTTATCCAATCCGAATTAGGAGAAGAAATTTCGGCCCAACTCAACCTAAACCATATAAATATGAGAGAAGACTTTGGGGAGACACTACTTTGGAGGGAGAGAAGACTTTGGGGAGGCAAGAACACGCTAGGATCAAGGAGAAGGATTCAACTTCACGTTTTCCTCTCTTTCTTCCTCTATTTTCCATTATTGGTTATGAATTCTAGTATTGTAGTTTTGCATATATTATGAATATCTAATTTGTTACCAAGGTTTTTGATGGAACCTTTTGGAGGATGAATTCTTGTTACCTTCTTATATAATTGAGCCTTTGAATTTCTCTACTTGTTTAACTACGTGCTTATTTCGGTGATTGAAGAGCTCTCAGTTGACTGTGCCTATTTATTTTGTATTGCTTGGAAAATGGTACATATTTAGGTAGTTGTTGAATAAAATCACTCCTAACGTATGTGAGGAATCAATACAAAGGGTTTTAAGGTGGGATTAGGAATAACGAAACCTTGGTGCGATCTCAGTGAGCAGTGCATTAGTGCCAACTAGCTTAGTTCGGAAGAATACGCCTATAAATTGTGGTAGTTGCTCGGAAGAGAATTACAACACCCGAAATACTCACGATCGGTAGAGAATACTTAGACGAATTTATAGGAGATGTAGTGGGAAGGAATGCGAAAATTGGGAAAAATAACTCTAGGCCTCCTTAATCTTGTCTCCAACTCTTAGTCTCCTTAGTTGATAATTTTACCGCTTTCTAGTATTTGTTAGTTAATTAGCTAGAAATATAAATCTGAATTTTTATAATTTAGAAAATTGTTCAAACTTGTCTTCTTAGTGATTTTAAACAACTATAGCTAAACCTTAGTTTTCTGTGGGATTCGACTCCGGACTTTTAGACCGAATTATATTTGCAACGATCATTTTTTAGGACTACATTTGAACGTGATCAGCTACAAATAGTAATTAAGCAAACTATAATTACATATGATATTTGAGCTCTGAACTATAGTGTTTTATGAAAATTACGTATATACGGAGATAACGGAGATGCTCGGAAGACTGGTTTCTTAACTAGTCATATTTTTTAGTGTAATGAATGTTTAATTACATTCATCACACATTCACATTCACATTCACATTCATATTATCTGGAGTTTTGAGTATTTAGGAATAGTCCTTTTTTAGTAAGAAGTTTAAGTCGCTGGTAGTGGGAAAAAATATATCACTCTCGCTAGTACCACGTGAATTAACTTTAATAATATTAGTTTTAAATTTTTGATATAATAATCCTTGATTTATAAAAAAACACGATCCAAGTATCTTGAAATTTATGGAGAAATAAAACGTTGACATTCAACTTTCATGGAAACAATATATCTTAAACATGATTTTCTTTTTTTTAGCTCAAATAGGTTTGATGCCTATAGATCCGAAAGCTGGGCTCTATTTCTTCTAGCCTCGTAAAAAGGCAGTCAGGTGTATTAAGTTTTTGTTATGTGCGAGATTCGAAAAAAGACCGTTCCACAAATGTCTGTCGTATGCAATAATATATTGCTTTAGCCTTGTAGTGATAATATATTCTGTCACACTCCTTGACATTTTTGAAAAATAATAATTTCGTTAAACAAATTCAATGCATTTGCATTCCAAAAGCTGAGCTCTGCTTTCATTTATTTGTCTATAGCATTGTAGTGAAACGATAATATTTTATGATGGGCCTATGGGCATTAAGTACTGAGCAATACTTTGAACGTAAGTCTAAATAATTCGGCGCACCCTAAAGGTGTGACGTGAATAGTCTATCTTAAATGTATATTCATAAATCAGTTGACACGATTAATGTATCATCAAACTGCCAAAATACAATGGTGCAGAACATGCGAGATATGCCAATTTGATCACTAAAGGCAAGGTCTGATACTCTGATTCACTTTTTATGATGTCATGAGCTTCTAAATTTAGTAAAAGGCGCATCACTGCGAGATCTTTGACAAATGATTTGTTCGGGATTTTAGATGTGAATTCTTCCATTATCAGGATTACAAGTAACAGTCTTGTAAAGTGTAAATGTGAATTGATTATTAGAAAAAAAATGATTAGTAGCCCTCCGAATTTATTGTTTATTTTTTTCTAAATTTGTGTAGACTTTTCACACTGAATTCTTTATTTGGTAGACATGAAACATAGACGGAAGTCGGAACCAATTGATACTTGACTTTTCACAGGGGCATGTCACGTGAAGATCATCAACAAATATGCGTACTGGCTGAAAAAGTAATTAGGTTTACCCTGGTTTCTTCTCACATTAAACCAAAAATTTATTAGAACCACCGGAAGAGAAAGAAATTTTACCTCATATAACAAAGATATATACCTTATTTATTATAAATTAAATTTTTTCTAAAATATTATTTTCCATAGCGATCTTTTATATTTTGTAGCAAAATAAGTATTTATGTTATATACTACCATCGAGGTATGAAATAAGGCATGAAATATGCTATTTATGTTTTTCCTCTCTCTTAGACAATTGGACATACCTATTTTTAAGGTGATTGTCGTTACTATATTTATGAATACATGGCGCGAATACATGCGCATACAGATGAACTGCCCTGATTTTATGTGATTTTTACAATTGTATTCAGGAATACAGCAGCGCAAATACATGCGAATACATGCTCGTACAGCTGGACTGCCCTCATTTTTGGGTGCTTTTTGTTGTTGTATTCATGGATACATGGCGCGAATACATGTGAATGCATGCGCATACAGATGGATTGCCTTGATTTTAGGCGTTTTTTTACTGTTGTATTCATGAATGCAGCAACGCGAATACATGTGAATACATGCGCGTACAGCTGGATGACCCTGATTTTAGGTGCTTTTTGCTGTTGTATTCATGAATACATGGCGCGAATACATCTGAATACAATCGATATCGGCTCCCATGTAGCCATAAATGGAAATTTGTTCGTCGATCCCGAGAGTAACGTCCACAAGGATGTTATGGGCCGCTCAGAGCACACATGGCGGGAAGAAGGCGGAATCAGCCTTCTGGTGATCTTCAAGATGTTGCAAGCTCAACAAGCCGCAATAGCTCAACTCCAAAACCAGAACCATGCAGCAAGCAGGATCGAGCTCGAGCCGTCCCAGGAAGTTGTTCACAGGGTCGAATCGGTGTCAAGGAAATCGAGCGAAAATGAACCGGGGACCGATCCCACGATCATGAAGATGCTCGAGGAACTAACAAAGCGAATTTAATCGGGGAAAAAAAAGATCGAAGCAAACGACAAGAAGGTGGAAACCTATAATTCCAGGGTTGATCGAATCCCCGGGGCACCACCAATATTGAAGGGTTTGGATTCCAAAAAGTTTGTACAAAAGCCCTTCCTCCCGAGCGCGGATCCCAAACAGATCCCCAAGAAGTTCCTCATGCTCGAGATTCCTAAGTATAATAGAACGACTGACCACAACGAGCACGTTAACTCTTACACATGCGCAATTAAAGGGAATGATCTAGAGGACGACGTGATCGAATCCGTGTCAAAGGGAACGAATATATGGTACCATAATTTACCACCTAACTCTATTGATTTTTTTGCCATACTTGCAGATTCTTTTGTAAAAGCACATGTCGGAGCCATAAAGGTCGAGACTAGGAAGTCGGATCTTTTCAAGGTAAAACAGAAAGATAGCGAGATGCTCAGAGAGATTGTGTCTCGGTTCCAAATAGAACAGATGTACCTACTACCGGTTGCCGATGATTGGGCCGTTCAAGCTTTCACTCAAGGACTAAATGTATGAAGCTCAGTGGCTTCACAGAAGTTGAAGCAGAACTTGATTGAGTACCCAGTTGTTACTTGGGCCGATGTACATAATTGGTATCAATCGAAGATCAGAGTCGAAGACGGCCAACTGTGGGTTCCTTCCGGGTTCGTTTATCCTATCAGGTCCGTTGGCACTTCAATAGGGACATTGATAGAGAACCAAGGTTGAACAAGGTTCAATACCAACCGTATAATGGAGATCGTAGGGACAACGGACCTGGGCGCAACCTTGCACGAGGTGAAAGGATAAACGATCGAGGCCAGAGCTCTCGAGGGCTCATGAGAAAGAATGGTTTCGAGAGGCATACCAGACCTAAAGAAGAACCACGATTGTCAGAATATAACTTCTGTCACACCTCCTTTTTCCACTACCCCTTATTAATGAAGGGTAGTAAGGGAGTTTTTCCAAT
>MDKH01086295.1:0-29373 GCA_005239495.1 Nicotiana undulata | reverse complement strand
AATGCGATCGCATAGAGTAAAGGAACAAACACCAGAAAAATGCAAATACACCAGATTTTTCATACATTTTACACCCCGTTACCTACCCGAAACTCACTAGAGCCCTCGGGACTCAAAACCAAAAACACACACGACTTCCAAACCATCCTGCGGACTTATTCAAGCATTTAAATCGCCAAAATATCATCAAAATCAATGAATTAAACCTCAAAACTCATAGAATTTTCTTAAAACTTCATAAGGCTCAATTATTCCAATTTTGATCCGAAACACGTCATATTAAGTCCATTTTACACCAAACTTTACAGATAACTCACATAACCTATATCAAACCTGTTTCGGACTCCGAAACTATAATACGGGCCCGGTAACACAGATTTCAAATCGAATTCCATTTTCAAAAGTCTTTATTATTTTCAGAAAACAATTTTCTTTAAAAATTCATTTCTCGGACATGGGACCTCGAAATTCGATTCTGGGCATACGCCCAAGTCCCATATTTTCCTACGGACCCTCTGGGACCGTCAAATTACGGGTCCGGGTCCGTTTACCAAAAATGTTGACCAAAGTCAACTGTATTCACTTAATCACTACAAATTCAACTTATTATCAAATTTTCACATAAAGGCTTCCCGGCTACGCGCTCGGGCTGCGCACACACATCGAGGTGAGATTAACGGAGGCTTTCGGGCCTCAGAACACAGTTTTAGCTAAATTTATACAGGATGACCTTTTGGGTCATCACATTTATTGAGTGCCTCCACTTAATATCTAAACTATTACTTATGAGAACGAAGTTATCTATATCAGTTTGATATACGTTATACACGAAAGTATATTACATTCTTCTCTCACAAGTAGTTCAGGGTCAGGAACCAAATAATTCTATCTTATTATTATTGATGTGCGGTGTATATTTTGATTAACACCATAATGCACAAAGTCGTGTTCCCAAAATTTAGTAAGAAAGTTAGTTTTTCTAACATGAGGGGGAGACAAGATAAACAGTTGAGAAAAAGTTACGTGGAATGAATTATCATTTGTACATCTAGATACTCGAATAAGATAATATGAACTTAAAGTTCATAAAAAGATAATTCATTTGCAATATATTGCAAATCATGCCAGACGCATTTGCTGACCCAAAGAAAGTAACTATATTCTCATTGCAAATGCTCTTATTAACTCCTCGAAGGACAAAGTCTATGGTATACTTAAAGCGTATAGACAAATCGGTTCAAATAAACTTCTTGATAAAGAAGGTGAGCAAATGATCAAAATGATCATAATAAAGGAGGCAAGCGATCTAGAAGATCACATGACATAACACTTCATAAAATCTCAGGAGAGATTCAGGTACCTGAATATATTAATGAAGAGATCTCTATGTTATGTCTTCATGGGAAAAAAATATTGGAACCGATATAAAATGTTCGTCGATGACATATATCATAGCGCTAAGTACAGATGAGGATCTTAATTTTATCGAATACAGACACAAAAATATTGGCCAAATGGAAGAGACACAATTCGAATAGAATTGATTTCATATGAAATACATGTAATTTTGGACATGTAGTTCAAACACTTGAAAGTATAAAGTCAATGGTGTGTGCAATCACTTTCATATGTATCTTATATGTCTGGCATGACATGAAAACTATCTAAAGTCTATTTATATGGATTATATGACTTAACTTATATGACAATCCCTAAAGGATATTGCTTAAAGCATATATAATTCTTGGTCATGAAGTACTACATCCTAAGTGTAATTTGTGCACATTTGTATCTTGCTATAACTATAAGCATGATAATGTGATAGCGAGGATTTTCAAGGTGCAACATATTCATTGGAGTTAATATGGATGATTTATTCATCAAATCTCTACTGATGTCAAGCTTCAAGAAGCTAGTGCACAAGATTGGGATGCGAAGGTTCAAGGATGTGAATTGATGCTCTCATCAGGGGGAGTTAATACGTGTTGTACTCTTTTTTTCCTTACAAGGTTTTGTCCCACTGAGTTTTCCTTGCAAGGTTTTTAACGAGGCAACCAAAAGGCGTATTATTAAACATGTGTACTCTTTTTCCTTTACTAGAATTTTTTTCCCATTGGGTTTTATTTTAGTTAAGGTTTTAACGAGGCATAATATTTGTTGAATAGATATTCAAGGGGGAGTGTTATAAATATAATTCTATTTAAGGTGAATGTCTATATTTTAGAGAGATCTTAGGGATTTTACTTGGTGGCTAAGTCACTTTTTTCCTATAAATAGAGGGGTCCTATTCCATTGTAATTAATCCCAAAATTCAATAAAAATTCTCTTTTTCTCTTTCTCTGCAATATTGTTCTTCGTCTTTTATTGTTTGCTAACAGTTTATTTGATTTCGTATTATTCTAAATTGAAAAAGTGAATCAAATCAGTTGTTCCCTAAAATATAAATTTATTCGTTTAGACCTTAAACATTTACGTTTTAGGTTAAACAGATTTGTGGACCTCTTTTTATTCTTTTAGCTTTTTTCATGTGAAAATGAAAACAGATTATCAATTATGAAAACAAACCGTGTACTTCTATTTTTTCATTATCTTCTTCATCTAATTGTGTAAATGGTGTTAGTTACTTGTCTAATTGGCCCTTGTCTAAATAGATCTGTAAGTGTAACAACCCAAAAATCTTGGGCCTTCAAATTGAACTGTTTGACTTATCATGTAAAAATTGTATGATGCGTCATATTTGGTCGCCTCCATTTAACCTATACTTACATTATTAAAACTAGTCTTAATATATGCGTGTTGCGCGTGTACATTATCACACAAATTTTATACTAAAAATTATGTTCAAATTATAAAATATAAGTGTAAGCTCTTGAAAATGATAACATCGATCCTAAATAGCTAACTCGAGAAAGGTAGAAACTTTGTCGCTTAGAAGTCTTCAATAACCGTTCAATTTAGTCACCTTAAACTTTGTGTCGGTTTTATAATTTTATCGCTTCAATTTCACAACTTATCAAATTATTCCTTTTTAGTTTAGCAAAAATATATAGCCCTTGAATATTTACGAGTTTTGGTACAAACATTTTTAACTATATTTGTTCGGGAAGTCACAAATATGATCAACTATACTTTTATGGTTGTTCTTCAAAGAGTTATTAGATAACTCATATTTAAAATTGAATCCTTTGTGTAGGCATATAAATTTATTAAAATTAAATTCATGAAATAATTTGGACTATTTTAAATTCAAGATATATTGGTCCAAATAAATATTATGGGCTAATATAATTGAATTAAGTCCAATATAAATGGATTAAATAAATAAGTCTTAATCCATTGGGCTAGCCCATTTAATTGGGCTAAAGTGATGAGCCCACTTCATTAGGCCCAATATGTCATTTTCCTAGAGGCCCAGTTTGGTGCCATATGTCAAATGACGTGGCACGCCAAGTCAAGCGGAAGAACCAATAGGACCATGCCACATGTCAAAATGACAAGACATGTCAAGTCAAATTAAAGGGCCAATGAAATCGCGGCACGAGTGCAAGTGACATATTCTGGCCAATCAAATACGGCCATGTCACACTTCAATTTGATTGGTCGGAAAGAGTTTGTTCTTATCATAACTCTTCCCTCCCACAACTATAAATAGGGGTCTTCATAACCCAGAAAGACACCAGAAGCTATAACAAGAAGCAAGAGAAAGCTCGTGGATCAAACGCCGCAAATTTCTCTACAAGTTTCAAGCTTCAAACAATCAAGTTCAAGCTCAAGTACGAAGAACAATTCAAGTATTCAAGATCAAGAACGAAGAACAATTCAAGCATTCAAGATCAAGAACGAAGTCAAATCAAATACTACGATTGTTGCAATGTTTTTCGGTCCTGATTTTATTTTCTCGACGCAAATTTATTGTCTACAAATTCTGGCACGCCCAGTGGGACAATCTCTACCTCTCATCTCAACTTTTTAATCACCAAAAGTTCAAGAACAACGAAATGGCTTCCAAGAAAATCAACTCCAGCTCATCTTCCGCCAAGGCTGCTAATTCCAGGTTCTATGCTGATGTGGAAAACATACTCGAAGTTACCTTTGGAAGCTTTGGGCCAGTTACGAGGAGCAAAGAAAGCTCGTTAGGACAACAAGCACCCCAAGTGTCGTCCGCATCTACCCCTATTTTCGGATCTTCATCCTCAAAAGGAGCAAGATCTTCCACGAACGCACCAGAAGAAGGAAGCGATGTTGTTGAAAAGATCAAAAAGACTCTTGCTCTGCTTGACCTCTCCGGATCCAAGCACTCTTCTGTGAAGGAAGATGATGACACTTCAAGTGACGGATCCTCCCCACTTATACCACAGAGCGTGAGCCAATCAAGGATCAATCTGTGTGAAAATCCGTGCTACTCTCCATCATCCACAACAATCATGCAAGCCATGGTGACAAACACTTCATCTGTGGAGGAGTAGTTGGCAAACCTAACGGAAGCAATCGCTAGCTTGACCAAATACATGCAAAATCAAGATGCTAGAATTGACAAGCTAACAGACATGGTCGGAATCTTGATGGAAGAAGAATCTACTCATGCACCTGGCAAGCTCCTAGAAGTTCTAGAGATTGATCCTCCCCCAAGACAAGTTGCATCCAATAAGGCTATCCCTATATCGTCTGAAGGGATGATTCCAATCGATCAACTGAAGGAGTTCATCGAAGGAACTATAAAAAGCACGTACGAAGTTGCTACCAAGTCTTCCCTTACATACGCGAAGCCGTACACTGCAAGGATTGATATGTTGAAGATGTCTGCTGGTTATCAACCTCCAAAATTTCAACAGTTTGATGGCAAAGGCAATCCAAAGCAACATGTGGCGCACTTAGTTGAGACATGCAACAATGCTGGAACTTATGGAGATTACCTCGTGAAGCAGTTTGTCCGCTCATTAAAAGGAAATGCTTTTGATTGGTACACGTACCTCGAGGCTGGATCTGTTGATAGATGGGATCAATTAGAGCAAGAATTCCTCAATCGCTTTTATAGAATGAGACGTACTGTGAGTATGATAGAAGTCACAAATACTCGTCAACGGAAGAGTGAACCAGTTGTCGACTTTATCAATCGTTGGAGGAATGCAAGCCTCAACTGTAAAGACAAGCTTAGTGAAGCTTCTGGCATAGAGATGTGCATCCAAGGTATGCATTGGGTATTGCGTTACATCTTGCAAGGTATCAAGCCTAGCACATTTGAAGAACTTGCAACTCGTGCCCATGACATGGAGTTGAGCATGGCCTCCGCTGGAAATGAAAGGTTGCCCACCTATGAACCTCGCAAAGGGAATGACAAGCAAGAAGTCAGAAAATGGAGCAAGTTTGTACCAAGATTCGAAAATAAAGAAGCTATGAAAGTCAACACATCATCTGCGAGGTTCGCGACGAAAGTGAGCAAGAAACATAGTACGGGATCCATTTAGTTTCAAGATAATCCAAGTGAAAAGTTGACTCTACGAGAAATGCAAGAGAAAGAGTACTCATTTCTGGATTCTGATGTGCCAGCTATTTTTGAAGAACTCCGCGAGTTAAATCTCATTGAGCTTCCGGAGATGAAGCGGCCGAATGAAGCTAGGAGAACAAATGACCCAAATTACTGCAAGTACCATCGACTCGTGAGCCATCCTCTAAAGAAGTGCTTTGTCTTCAAGGAAAAATTTATGGACTTGGCTCACGAAAAGAAGATCGTGCTTGAAGATGAGAAAGCAAACGCAAAACAAGTTTCTATCACCTTCGGCTCATTTAGTCCGGATGAATTATGTGGTTTTAAAGAAAGTAAAGAGGAAGATTTACTGGAAAAGCATAAAGTTGAAGACGATCAACCTAAAGACGATGGAGGTTGGACATTGGTGACTCGATGTAGGCGCCACAAAAGGAGCCCACGAAAAGAATCAGTAGAACAACCAATAAGAAAAATGGTTGTAAGAAAACCAAGGAGATGGAAACCAGTTAAGCACTTAAAGAAAGCAAAAGCGGAGGTGCACCACCCTCAAAAGCCACGACATCCAGTGACCTTGGAGGAGTTTGTACCAAGTTGGTTCCGCACGAAGATTTCCCATGGGGGTATTGATGCCTCTTGTTGCCATACTGACGAAGGGAAAGAAAAGAGTGATGATCTACCATTGGCACCATCTTCGGAAAAGCTCATCGAGTCCACCCCTCAAGAATTCAATGCTTGTGAGGAAAACGTCACATTCACGAATGACGATCTTCTGCTAGGTGACACTCCTCATAACCGCCCATTGTACCTACTTGGCTATATGCGTAATGAAAGGGTAAACCGAATTTTCGTTGATGGAGAATCCTCAGTGAACATTTTGCCAATTCACACTATGAAACAACTTGGTATTCCCATAAACGAACTATCAGAAAGTCGTGTGATGATCCAAGGATTCGACCAAGGGGGGCAAAGAGCCATATGCGCGATCAGGATGGGAATCACGATTGAAGATATGCAATCAAGTGCATGGATGCATGTGATCGATGCAAAGACTTCATACAATGTCATGCTTGGAAGGCCTTGGATACATGAGAATAAGGCAATTCCGTCTACCTACCATCAATGTTTAAAATACTACGAGGGTGGAGTCGAGAAGACGATAGTTGCCGATGATGCGCCATTCACCGAGGCAGAGTCACACTTCGCTGATGCAAAGTTCTACTTGAAGAACCACATTGTGAAGGAGCTAAAAGTTGATGATGGCATAAAAAGCAAGAATGACGAGCCCATAGCTAAAAGAGATGAGGTAACTATTGGTAAAGCCAAAGTTGTTACCGAGGAGGTACAACCCAACGTGAATAAATCTCATAGAGGGGATATTGCATCTTATGGCAAGAAAGTAAGTCCTAAGCTCCAATATGTCCCTAAAAGGAAGAAAGACGAGGGCGAATCATCTAATCTCCAAACCAACACACTAAAAGAGTTAACTCTTCCGGTGAAACAAATTGAGGCAGTAAAGTTGTCCTCAAAGCCGCTTGCAGGGTTTGTGGCTCAAAACCATTTGCAGAATGTGGCTCTCCATACAAAGCGAACAGATGAAGGTTTTGATCCAAACACTTACAAGCTATTTGCGAAAGATGGATACAATCCCGATGAGCCGTAAAAGTTAGGGAAGATCCCATCAGAAGATTCAACGAGGAAACCACGCAAAGGTTTGGGATACAAGCAACTGTCACCAGTGCGCATCTCCATTGGAAGGGCGAGTAGCAATCACATCACTGTAGAAAATGAATCTGCCGCTTCTAACAGGCCTTCTGTTTTTGACAGACTTGGAAAATCAACTGTGAGAACTTCCGTATTTGAGAGATTGGGTCCATTAAAGAAGGTGAATAAGTTCCAGAGAAATTATCAAAATACAAGAACACCCGCTTTGCCCAAAATTCAGAGGATCTCTAAAGATTTCCAAAGTTTGGTTCCTTCTAGAATGAGGCGACAAACAGAAGTCATGGTTTCGTGTGATGAAGTACTGAAGTTGAAGCCATACACTATGGTATACACTAAAGAACAGGATGAAGACGTAGAAAGTGTGGGTTCTTCATATCATGTTACTGCACAAAGCGAGCATGGTGTTTTATATCTAATGGAGGATGATGAGAAATTGGACGATGTTTCATCGTGTTATCACATATCCTTCAACAATGGGGACCCTCCAGAAAATGAAGATGCGAAAGATGCTCCCCCGGAACTTGAAGAAGGGGTGAAGGTAATTGTTGATGCTTTAAAAGAAGTTAACCTTGTCACCAATGAAGAACCAAGACCCACCTACCTAAGTGCTTTACTAGTAGTTGATGAAGAAAGCACTTATATTGAGTTACTCAAGGAGTTTAGGGAT
The DNA here is from genome assembly GCA_005239495.1 of Nicotiana undulata. NCBI lineage: Eukaryota > Viridiplantae > Streptophyta > Magnoliopsida > Solanales > Solanaceae > Nicotiana > Nicotiana undulata. The sequence continues at coordinate 21,499 of MDKH01086295.1, read as the reverse complement.
GTCTTTGCTTGGAGTTACAAAGAAATGCCTGGCTTGGACCCTAAAGTGGCAGTCCATCACCTTGCGGCCAAGAATGGCGCTCGTCCTGTTAAGCAAGCTCAAAGGCGCTTTAGGCTGGACTTGGTTCCCCTGATTGAAACCGAAGTTAACAAACTCATCGAAGCGAGATTTATTCGGGAGGTTAAATACCCAACATGGGTTTCAAGTATTGTCCCCGTAAGGAAGAAGAATGGCCAGATTCGAGTATGCGTTGACTTTAGGTATCTCAATAATCCGTGTCTTAAAGATGAATTCCCGCTTCCTATTCCAGAGTTGATGATCGATGCTACTACTGGTTACGAGGCAATGTCTTTCATGGACGGTTCGTCAGGCTATAACCAAATCCGCATGGCACCAAAAGATGAAGAGCTTACTGCATTCCGCACCCCCAAGGGTATTTATTGCTACAAGGTGATGTCTTTTGGCTTGAAGAACGCTGGTGCTACTTACCAAAGGGCTATGCAGAATATTTTCGACCATCTTCTCCACAAGAATGTTGAATGCTATGTTGACGACTTGATGGTAAAATCAATAAAGAAGGGCGACTACTTGAAAGACTTGAGAATGGTATTTGAGTTGCTCCGGAGGTACCAACTTAGGATGAACCCATTGAAATGTGCCTTTGGAGTTACTTCTGGAAAGTTCCTTGGTTTCATTGTCCGACATCGAGGGATCGAAATTTATCAAGCCAAAGTGGATGCTATTTTGAAAATGCCTCAGCCTAGGGATATTCATGAATTGAAAAGTGTGCAAGGAAAGCTAGCATACCTTAGGAGATTTATCTCGAACCTAGCTGGAAGGTGCCAACCATTTAGTCGCCTCATGAAGAAAGGTGTTCCTTTCAAGTGGGACCAAGCTTGTAGCAACGCCTTCGAAAGTATCAAAGCCTACTTGATGAAGCCTCCGGTTTTAGCAGCTCCTATACCTGGAAAGCCATTGATACTATACATTGCGGCGCAAGAAAGGTCTGTTGGAGCACTGTTGGCCCAAGAAAATAGTGAGGGGAAAGAAAACTCCCTTTACTACTTGAGCAGGATGATGACACCAAATGATTTGAATTATTCGCCAATTGAAAAGCTGTGTTTGGCGCTAGTCTTCTCAATTCAAAAGTTGAAGCACTACTTTCAAGCTCATGTTGTCCGTCTTGTTTCCAAAGCAAATCCCATCAAGTTTGTGATGTCAAAACCTGTTCTTAGTGATCGACTAGCGAGATGGTATCTCCAATTTCAACAATTCGAGATTTTGTACATCCCTCAAAAGGCTGTAAAAGGACAAGCATTGGCAGACTTCTTGGCAGATCATCCGATACCTGATGACTGGGAGCTAACTGATGAACTACCTGATGAGGACGCAATGGTTGTTGAAGTTCAACCTCCATGGAAGATGTACTTTGATGGTTCTGCGCATCGTGGAGGAGCCGGTGCTGGCGTAGTATTTGTCACTTCCCAAGGCGAAGTATTGCCCTACTCCTTCACCTTGACACAACTCTGTTCCAACAATATTGCTGAGTATCAAGCATTAATACTTGGGCTTGAAATGGCCGTTGATATGAAGCAATTGCAGTTGCAAGTCTTTGGTGACTCCCAGTTAGTGGTCAATCAACTTGTGGGTAGTTACGAGGTTAAGAAGCCTGAACTACGCCCATATCATGATTACGCTAAAAAGTTAATGGGGTGGGATCGATGATGTGACTATTCGAAATATGCCAAGGAAAGAAAATAAGAAGGCTGATGCTTTAGCTGCCTTAGCTTCATCGTTAACCCTGCCTGATCAAGCGCAAGTTACTGTCTGCCAAAAATGGGTAGTACCGCCACTAAATGAGGTTGAGGGTGAAGAAAATGAACTCAAGCATCTTGTCGCTGTTTCTGAAGTTGAGAAAGAAGAATGGCGACAACCCATTATCGACTACTTGTGTTGTGGGATACTTCCAGAAAATATGAGGAAAAGGACTGAAATCCGTCGTCGCGCACCTCGCTTCCTTTACTACAAAGACACTCTATACAGAAGGTCATTCGAGGGAGTACTCTTGCGATGCTTAGGGGAGGAATAAGCACTCTAAGATTTGCAAGAGGCACATTCTGAGGTATGTGGGTCGCACCAGTCTGGACCAAAGCTCCACTTCCATATAAAAAGGATGGTATATTATTGGCCAACAATGGTAAAAGATTGTTTGGACTACGCTCGAAGATGCAAGGCTTGTCAATTCCACGCGAATTTTATTCATCAACCTCCTGAAGTGTTGCACCCGACTGTTGCATCCTAGTCGTTTGACGCTTGGGGATTGGATGTTGTGAGACCACTGCCAAAGTCTTCTGGTGGGCACTTATACATCTTGGCTGCAACTGACTACTTCTCGAAATGGGCCGAAGTTGTTGCTCTTAAGGAAGTAAAGAAGGAAAATGTTGCAAGTTTCATTCGAGTAAACATAATCTATCGATTTGGCATTCCTCGTTACATAATAACGGATAATGGAAAGCCATTCGATAATCGGTTGATGAACAAGATTTGTGATCTCTTTGGCTTCAAACAACGTAACTCTTCGATGTACAATGCTGCCGCCAATGGTCTAGCTGAGGCATTCAACAAAACTCTGTGCAACCTGCTGAAGAAAGTCGTCTCCAAATCCAAACGAGATTGGAATGACCTTATGGAAGAAGCTCTATGGGCATATAGGATGAATCACCGCACGCCAACACGAGCAACTACGTATTCACTTGTTTATGGAGTCGAAGCCGTCTTTCCACTTGAGCGTCAAATACCTTCATTACGACTGGCTATTTAAGAAGGGATCACTGGCGAAGAAAATGCTCGACTTCGATTAGCAGAGTTAGAGGCTCTCGATGAGAAGAGGTTGGAAGATCAACAGAGTCTCGAATGCTATCAAGCTCGATTGTCTCGTGCCTTCAATAAAAGAGTTCGTCCGAGGTCCTTTCAAGTAGGAGATCAAGTCCTTGCCGTAAGAAGACCCATTATTACTTCCCATAAACCCGTGAGGAAGTTCACTTCAAAATGGGATGGTCCATATGTCGTGCAAGAAGCTTATTAAAGTGGGGCTTACAAGCTGGTTGATGTAGATGACTTGAGAATCGGCCCTATCAATGGCAAGTTTTTGAAGAAGTATTATCCTTGAAGTTGCAACGCTCCTTAACGCATGAGCATAAACTGCATGTTACTCCTGGCCCGCATGAATCTAAACTGTGTACGTCCCACACACAAAAAAAAAGTCCGCTAGGTTAAAACCTCGAAAGAGGCGGCCTAGGCAAAAGTTAGGACATAAAAGAAAAAAAAAGAAAGAAAAAAACTCACCCATTCTGAACTACGGTATGACTTGATCCTCTTCACTGAGGTACGTAGGTAGCTTAGAGTTTTATTCTGAGTTTAGTCGCATAAATTCAAAAGATACATAATCCCCCAATCGTTGTCCGAATGAAGTACGATGGAATGCAATTCATTCAATCAGTATTTGAAAATCGAGCTGGGACACCATGCTTCTGTTAAACTTTGGATCCCATTTGATTTAAAGGGGGAAAGCCTCTATGTTAAATTGGTTTCTACAATGAAATGATTAATATCTTTTAAGGGGGATTCCAAGATTTGCATTAAAGTTTGGGGATCCGTTATCCCTTCACGTTCTCCACACCTTCAAGTTATTATGGTCTACCTTCATGACATTTCAAATTCAGAGAGACCTGGACCCAAGATATTTGGTGAGAATGAAGCTCTTGAATTTTAATTTTTGACAATTAGAAAGGTCTTACAATCTCAAGTCTCCCACACCAAGATACAAAGATTTTGGTGAAGTCACGCTAATTTGAAACTGTCGGCATATCAGAAACCAAAGTTGACTTCGAATATTATCTGAAACTATTCTTATGGAATTAATCTTCGCATTTTGGATATGTTATAGATTTGGATGTTAAGTTTCCAATGGATCAAACGGTTCGTGATTTAGACATTCCTACATCAAGATACAAATATTTTGGTGAAGCTGTGCAAATCTGAAATCGTCGACGTGACAGAATTTAAAGCTAGATTCAAAATAATATCTGGGATGATTCTAAAAGTTTTTGATTCCAAATTTTGGATATGTCTTTGATCTTGAAGTATAGTATTTATGAGATTAAACGGTTTGTGATTTCGACATTCCTACATCGATATAAAAATATTTTGGTGAAGTTGCGCAAATCTGAAATCGTCGACGTGACAGAATTTAAAGCTAGATTCAAAATAATATCTGGGATGATTCTCAAAGTATTTGATTCCAAATTTTGGATATGTCTTAGATCTTGAAGTCTAGTTTCCATAAAATTAAACGGTTTATAATTTCGACGTTCTTACACCAAGATATAACTTTTTTTGGTGAAACTGCACAAATCTGAAACTATCAACGTGTCAGAATTTGAAGTTAGCTTCAAAATATTATCTGGGTCTATTATGAAGGTGTTTGATTCTAGGTTTTGGATATGTTTTATATATTAAAGTTTAATTTTTGAAAAATCAAACGGTTCATTATTTGGACTCTCCCACGACAAGATATGAATCTTTTGTGACAAGCACGTAAAGCTGAAAACTATGCGACTAAGATAAAAGTCGGACGATGTAAAGCAAAAGAGAAGCTGAAATATTTAAGCCCCCGAAGTCTCCAAGTTGAAGCCTTCAAGTTGAAGCCTTCAAGTCTGTCGATCTTAGATTTGAAGTCTCCAAGTTGAAATCTTCAAATCTGTCGGTCTTCAAGTTGAAGTCTCCAAGTTGAAATCTTCAAGTCTGACAGTCTTCAAGTTGAAGTCTTCACCTTCGCTACTCTTCAAGTTGAAATATTTAAGACCTCCATGTCTCCAAGATGAAGTCATTAGCTTAGACGGTGTAATGGTCTTCGCGTCAAATAAAATAAAGTCTTTAGCTCAGAAGGTGTAATGGTCCTCGCTTAAGACAAAATGAATCTTTGGCCCAGACGGTGTAATGGTCTATGCCTCAGATAAAATGAAGTTAAATCTTCAAACAAGATGGAGTCATTAGCTTAGATGGTGTAATGGTCTTTGCTTAAGACAAAATAAATCTTTGGCCTAGACGGTGTAATGGTCCATGCCTCAGATAAAATGAAGTTAAATCTTCAAACAAGATGGAGTCTTTAGCTCAGACGGTGTAATGGTCTTCGCTCCAGACAAAAAAAAAATCTTTGGCCCAGACGGTGTAATGGTCTATGCCTCAGATAAAATGAAGTTAAATCTTCAAACAAGATGGAGTCTTTAGCTCAGACGGTGTAATGGTCTTCGCTCCAGACAAAAAAAAAATCTTTGGCCCAGACGGTGTAATGGTCTATGCCTCAGGTAAAATAAAGTTAAATCTTCAAACAAGATGGAGTCTTTAGCTCAGACAGTGTAATGATCTTCGCTTCAGACAAAAAAATAAAATCATTGGCCCAGACGCTGTAATGGTCTATGCCTCAGATAAAATGAAGTTAAATCTTCAAACAAGATGGAGTCTTTAGCTCAGATGGTGTAATGGCCTTCGCTTCAGACAAAAAAAAATAATAAAAAAATCTTTGGCTCAGACGGTGTAATGGTCTTTGCCTCAGATAAAATAAAATCTCTGACTGGGACGGTGTAATGGTCTTTGCCAAAGATAAAGAAAGTCAAGTTTTCAAATAAAATGAAGTCTTTAGTTCAGATGGTGTAAAGTCTTCACCGCAAACTTTTAAAGGTTTTTGCTGTGAACTATTAAAAATCTTCATCGCGAACTTTTATGTTTCTTCGCCACAAATTTTAAAGTACTTCATGTATGGATCATCTTGTTAAACAAGAACATATCCTCCTTGTTTGACCTACAAAAAAAAGTAACAAAGGAAGAAAAACACAAGAAAAGAATATAGAAATTACCTTTGCGTCAGTGCCTCTAAGTCGTCAAAAATAGACTAAAACCAATTTGTAATCGCTGAAATTGGTACTGGAATTGATACCAATGGAATAAAAGGTGCATGGTATTTATAGGTGACGGAGATCGTCAGTCAAGAATTTATTTCGATGTGGGATCAAGCGTTAAGAGGTGTTGTCGGTTTTTCCTAGTTGGATTAAAATCCTTTTCCAAATATGATTCCTTAAGTAGAAGAAAAGTTGACTTCCAACGTTCTGTATCGGTGGAGTTGCTATTGCAAGCCTTGTCCGTGTTAATTGAGGTGCAAACAACATTAATGACTTTTTACCTAGTTCTATCTCAAATTTGTCTAAGCTTACCATTCTTGAACTCAGTGCAAATGAACTCACAGGTTCAGTTCCTGACTCTCTAGGAAACTTAAGACTTATTGAAATTCTTAACCTGCAAGGCAACTCCTTTACTAGTGAATCTTCACCACTGAGCTTTATTACTCATTTGTCCAATTGTAAACACTTAAGAGAATTGATATTGTCTCTCAATCCCCTAAATTCAATACTTCCAAAGTCCATCGGCAATCTTTCTTCTCTTCAAATATTTGAGGCAGATGGATGTAACCTCAGGGGCCATGTTCGCATTGAAATCGAAAATTTAAAATATACCACGTTAGCTTATTAGACATGATTATTTTGAGGAGGTGGTTGGACAAATGTATATCCCAATATATTAGATACACATATAAAGGACATATGTATTATGTACGTTATACTTCAAAACTCGTCACGGGGTAAGTGATTTCATACCCCGACAAGAATTGAAGTAGGGGGCATTTGTAGGCATATAAATTTATTAAAATTAAATCTATGAAATAATTTGGACTATTTCAAATTCAAGATATATTGGTCCAAATAAATACTATGGGCTAATATAATTGAATTAAGTCCAATATAAATGGATTAAATAAATAAGTCTTAATCCATTGGGCTAGCCCATTTAATTGGGCTAAATTGATGAGCCCACTTCATTAGGCCCAATATGTCATTTTCCTAGAGGCCCAGTTTGGTGCCACATGTCAAATGACGTGGCACGCCAAGTCAAGCGGAAGAACCAATAGGACCATGCCACATGTCAAAATGACAAGACATGCCAAGTCAAATTAAAGGGCCAATGAAACCGCGCCACGTGTGCAAGTGACATGTTCTGGCCAATCAAATGCGGCCATGTCACACTTCAATTTGATTGGTCGGAAAGAGTTTGTTCTTATCATAATTCTTCCCTCCCACAACTATAAATAGGGGTCTTCATAACTCAGAAAAGACACGAGAAGTTATAACAAGAAGCAAGAGAGAGCTCGTTGAACAAGTCAAGATTCAAGGAGTACGAGTTCAAATCAAAGTTCGTGCTAGTTGAATTCAAGATCATCGTTCGTGGAAACAAATATAGATTCAAGATCAAGCTCAAAGGCCCTTGAATTTATTTACTATTGGAAAGAAAAATCAGAGGATTCATAGATATTGTACACTCAATTATTTGAAATCAAATACTACGATTGTTGCAATATTTTTCGGTCCTGATTTTTTTTTCTCGACGCAAATTTATTATCTACACTTTGATCTTTTAAAAATTTGTGAATAAGAGGTGGTCAAATAGCTCATAGAAAAAAAACTGATAAATGAAAGTATGAAGCCTAAAAATAACTAATATTGAATTAATATTTTACAAGTTATCATTTGTTTGGAGGAATACAAAATTTTGAAAAAAGTTAATGATAACTCATTTATAATATGTTTTGTATCTACTATTTCTTCACTTTTGCTTCAAGTTAGCACTTTTATCAATCAAAGTCTTAATACTATATTAAGAATTTTGTCAACTAATTAAAAAATAATTCTATTTGTATGACGAATTTAGGAAAATTGAGTCAGTTTATTTGTCTAATAAGTTATTTCAAAATTTTACTAATTTCTTATTAAAGGAAATAATTTATATTTTGTTATTCAAATGTTAATATAAACTCGTCCTTAGTTTTAAATATTTAACTGTAATGATAAATTTATGTATTAAGCGTTATATTCTACAACATTATTTGTATTATTGACTTTTAGCAACCACACTTTTTTTCTCTTTAATATATTTTTAAATACTTCTTTGTTTGCTTATAGTTTTTTACTTAGTCTTGCTTGTCAACTAAGATAATTAATTATATTGAATTAATTCTTAGAATTCTATGATAAGGAATAATTCAAATAAAGAGAAATTTGGTCTTCAAAATATTAGTTAATGCTAATGTTCTAAAAATTTAATTCGTTACAGTTCTATGACAAATAATAACTCAAAGAAAGAGAGATGTAATCTTCAAAATTTTAGTTAATGTCGAAGTTGTAAATATTACAAAAGATAACTAAGTTAATCAAATTTCAAAAGGGTAACTTTTTTGAACTTTCAATGAATACGACTATAAATAAAAGAAAAAACCATCCAGTAGTGTACATGAAGGTAAAATTTTGCATATATTTTAAAATTCAAGATTTTGTATGCAATTTTATATCCACGCCGTCTTTGATAGTTTGACATGCTTTTATCAATTTATGTCAATTCTTTTAAAACCTTTAATTACTGGCCAATTGCATTTAATGGTTCAAATAATAAAAGGATATATATAAAGTAAATTTCAATTGATTTTAAAACTCCTAAATATTAGGACTTCCTATATAGTAGTTCAAATAAATAAAGATTTAGTAAGTAAAATTTTAGCTGATTCCAAATGCCTAAATATTAGGTAAATAACTGAATTACAATTTTGTCCAATATGAAGTCTATTTTTAAAGGATAAAAAAGGCGAAAGACATTTCGCTAAGGGGCTTCGTGCTTTTAATATAGTATAGATAGATAGCTTATTTAACCTATACCCTAATTTTGACAACTTCATACGCCTTCTCTTCTTCAGACGCCTCCTCCTCTTCCTCCTGACCTATGCGCTCATTTCTTCCTCCTCCTCCTCCTCTTCTTCTTCTTCTTCTTCTTCTTCTTCTTCTTCTTCTTCTTCTTCTTCTTCTTCTTCTTCTTTTCTCTCTCAAACACATGAGACTTTGTGTAAGTATTATTCATTTGGAAATTTGCACTACAAATTGTCTGAAGTTTGCATGATCTGAAGTTCAAATGTAACAAGCTGATTTTGTCCTGAAGTTTGCACTACAAATTAAAGAACTTCAGACTAATTTGTCTGAAGTTTGCACTATGAAGTGAAGTTTTCCGGATTACCTTTGCACTACAAATATCTGAAGTTTGGCTTTGATAAGGCTATGCTTCAGGCAAAAAATTCTGATGTTCAAACTTCAGATATACACAATTGAACTGAAGTTTTCCTTTGCACTATGAATTGAAAATTTTGCAAGTCAAGCCAAACTTCAAGCAAAAGTATCTGAAGTTTTGCTTCGATAAGGCTACACTTTAGGCAAAAAATGTTGAAGTTCAAACTTCAGACATGAATTTTTGCTACTTTAGACCCGTATGTCTGAAGTTACCCGAAAAATGGGTACGCTTTGCAATTTTTTATGCAAAGCGGGTAAAAGATAAAAGGTGACCCAAAAACTGGGTATAGATGCAAATGCTCCCTTACTGTTGGCCCTAATGTTTTGGACTTAAATTAGGCCTTAGAAGAGTTCTTGCACTTTAGATTGGACCAAAACTTCATCATTCACATGCTCAACTTTAGCCCAAAATTTCTTGGTAGATCATCATTCATATGCATGTCTATTCCCAATAGTTTTGGTGTTGTATTTTATTGCCTACAGGAAGAAACTTGTACTAAGTGTAATAACCCGATCGATCATTTTGAATTCTGGCATTTTCTGTGCTTTGAGACTTTGGGCAGCTTTGCATGAGGTATTATGACGTGCGAGTATGGTTGGCTTTGATTTCCTAAAGGTTCAAGAGTGGTTCAGAAGAGTAATTCTTAATTTGGAAGTTTTAAGTTGAAAGAGTTGACCAATCTTTGACTTTTACATAAATAACTCTGGATTGGTGATTTGAAGGTTTCAATAGGTTTGTATTATGATTTTGAACTTGTATGTATATTTTGTTGGGGCCTCAGATGGCCCGAGGTTGTTTCAGCGCTTCTAATCGAAAATTGGAATTTTGAACTTATGAAATTATAAAGATTTATGGTTTGATGCATGATTCTTGATTTCAATATTGTTATTCGCGTTTTAAGACTTTGGACAAGTTTGAATAAGGTATATGGACTTGTTAGGATGATTGGACGGGGTCCCGAGGGGCTCAGATGAGTTTTGAATTATTTTGGAGCTAAGTTGATTGCTGGTTTTTCTATTGTCAGTGATGTTCTTCATGATTGCGAGGGGTGTGTCGCGATTGCGTAGAGAGAGTGGCAGGTGAAGCTTTGTTCATCGCGATCACATGGAAGCTATCCATGATCATGTTGCGTCGTTTGGTGAAGGTTTGCGGTTGCGAGGTGCATTCCACGATCACGTAGTACAATTCTGGGATGGAGGTACTACTCTGCGCGATTGTGTGCACAAGGTTGCGAATGCGCATGTGTTTGCCAGTGACACTTCGCGATTGCATGGGTGTTGGTCGCGAACATGATGCTTTATTTGGCTCCAGAGTATTTTATGCTCAAAATTTTGGGAATTGCTCATTTTTCACTATTTTGAGTCTTGGAGATTAGGAAGAGGCGATTTTGGAGGTAGATCTGACCCATAATTTGAGGGTAAGTAATTTCTATTTGATTTTGATTATATATCATGATTCCCCATCACCAAAATATGGAATTTTAAAGTGAAATTTTGGAATTTTTGTCTATAATTTATAAGAGGGTATTTTGAGATTTTGGGTACTGACCTGGACTCGGATTTTAAATTAAATTACATATTTGACTCGGCAGGTTATGGGTCATTGGAATTTGGTATTGGTTTCGAATTTCGGGCATGTAAGTCTTGGTTGACTTTTGCTGACTTCAAAAAAATTCAACAGTACATTGAAGCTTTATTGATTGAGATTGCTTACTATATCTTTTCTTGGTTTTCTTGAATGATTTTTGGATATATTTGATCTGGTTGGAGGTAATTTTTAAAGAAAAAAGCAATTTTGGAGCTTTAGACTAGCCTAGATGAGGTAAGTATCTTGCCTAGCTTTGGTTAAGAGAATTTTTCCTAATTAATGATATTGTTTTTTATATGTGGGGGTGATATATATGCGAGCGTATATACATGTACCATGATTATTCACGTTCAGGGTAGATTCTCGACTACTTTATTCCTTTTTTAGTTGTTTGCTCTACTTGTTTTAATGTCTTACTTGATTGAATGACTATGTGAGCACAATAAACCATGCTAGAGATAATGTTTTAGGTTGATGAAACCTTATTTTGGGCATGATAAGGCATTCTTAAGATTGACATTATACTTGATTTGACTATAGTCACATATTATATTATGAACGCACATTTATATATCTTATTCTTGTGATATGACTTAAACTATTGTATGACTATTTGAGTTCTCTTATTCTTGTTAGAGATCATGTTTAGACCCGTGATACTTAATTGAAAATAATGACCCTTTGGTGGATGGATTACCGATTGAAATTGTTATCATAGATTATATACATGCATATGTCATGCATAGAGATCATCTCTTATTCATATGCATATACACCTGCATATGGTTCTTTGATGTAGATTGGGATTATGACACGTGAGTTGTCCGTGGAGTTGAAATAACTATGGCATGAGGTTTCTACCGTGCGATTATTGTGAAATACATATTGTTATGGCACGAAGTTGTTGTGCGGCTATTGTGATATTCATATTGTTATGGCACAAGGTTTTTGTCATATGATTATGGTGATATTGACGTTATTATAGTGCGAGATTTCTACTGTGCAATGGATGAGTTTTCTACCGTTCATCGTGTGGATATGGATCCATTCCCTAGGGTTGCTCCTCGTGTTTCTCTCTTGATGATGTATATAAGTTGTGAGAAACCAATGGCTTTCTGGTTGATTGTATGTGAGATATGATGTGATGAGTTTTGAGCATAAAGTTGAAAGTTTTGACCATTCAAGTAAATCTTTTGTGCGTATTCATGTATTCATACCTTATTCATAAATATCATTTACATATGCTAGTTGACGCATTATACATACATACGGGACTTGCTAGTGAGTTGTTGGACACCCCGAGAGTGATGAATTGATGAAAAAGGCCGAGTATTATCATACAACGGCATATTGAACTCATGTAAAAGCATTCATATAAGCGCTATTTGGAAACTTCTATGAAAATAGACCCTTATCATGTATAATTTGTGTTGATCATGTATAAGTATTGAATTAAGGCTACTTGATGAAAATTGTCTATACCTGGAATTGGCGCATTTGTACATGCTTTGATCTGGTTATTTGAAAGGCATGCTTATTACTTTGTTGAAGAATGGTAAAGGTTATTGTTGAAATGGAATGTTATTTGGTCGTTCCATGGATATTTTTCTGTTATTATACATGCTATTGAGATGCAGGTTATATATAAAGTGAGTATTTTTTGACTTAAACACATCGTCACTACTTCATTGAGGTTAGTCAAGATACCCAATACATGGAGTCGGTTGTACTCATACAACATTTTTGCACATTGCATCCAGATTTTAGAGTTGAGCTGTTGTGGATGACGAAGACTAGCATTTAAGATATTCCAACATTCCAGACACAAGTTACCACTTTGTTCATGGTAGTTTAGGACTTGTAATTCTATTTATGTATATTCCAATAAGATGATGTAATACTTCATTATATCAATGTTGTATTTCTTTTCTTAGTCGCTCAGGACTTGTACTACCAGTGCTTGGGATAGTTGTATTGATTTCAACATTCTTATATTGATATTTATTTGATGATTTAGTTCAGATTGTGTTTATATTAGTTGTTTTACCTAGTAGGTTGAGTTAGGTATCATCAAGACTTAGTGAGATTTTGGTTCGTGACAAGTCGATCAGAGCTCTAGGTTCATAGGTTCTATAAGTCATGAGAAAATGTCTAGTAGAGTCTTGCAGATATGTATGATGACATTAATACTTATCTTCAAGAGGCTACATGGCATATAGAAAACTTCCCTTTCTTTTCTTATCGTGCAACTTTCTTTGAGCTTGAAGTCAATATCTTCTGTTCTTTCTATTCATTCGTATATGACGTTGAGTACTTGGTATCAGTTGTGCACCAATGGCTTGTGATCTCATGGATGAGAAGCGATATATTTTTTTTGTGTTGTGAATGTAGGTGAGTCTAAAGGACTTGAGGTCATGTTTAGGCCTCCGTTTTGGCTTGGAAGATTTTAGTTATGTGAGCATCTAGCTTTGGAATCATACGTTCGATAGTGTCCCTAGTGGTGGGATTGATGATTCAGTGAGTAGAAAAATAGCTATGTGATGAGTATTATATGACTAAGGACTACGCATAGATAGTTTGGATGTGACAAGAAGGATTTGCTTGAGATGCAAAAAGGAATATGGATGCTTGGTTTTCATCTTGATGTGCAATATAATTGTGAGTTGTTGATGCATTGATGAACCTTTCAGTTGTTAATTAGTGGAATGAAATGGACTCTTATATCTTGTTGAAGAGGGTAGACTAAGGAAAATTAGTTGATTACACAGTGGTTGTAACCTTGGGGAGGTCATAGAAGATGTTGAACTGAAGCGAACTGGTGGGTTATCTCATGTGAGAAGACTTGAGGTTGTATGCCTTTTTGTGAGGTTTGTATGAAGAGGTTTTTCTTCCACCCAGTGGAATGTATATACTACAACGAGAGTTCGGATCACTTGAGAAAGCTGGCATGACTGTCACAAAGATGAGTATGCATTTGAGCTAATAATTCGGAGTGTGTGATGACTAGTACTATATGAGCTTATGAGAACTTCAACTTAGTAACAATGCGCACAATTATGATAGTTAAGGAGGAAAAGTTAGTGTGGATGATTGGATGATGTGATTATGGCTTCAAGCCAAGTAGGGGAGTCTGCCATCGACGATCGGATCATATGGACATATGTTGTTGTAGTTCCTAGACTAGGATATGTTTGTAGATTAGCTATGATATGAGAAGGGTGACATCGATGATGATTTGGGTCAGGACTTTGCTAGATACATGATGTACTATACATTATTGATGTATGAAGATTATCGAATGACTCGGGCCTGATATTCTTTGTGGGTATAATATGTAAAGAGAAAAAAATTACTCAGTTGTATAAGGATGAGGTAGATTCTTAGAGTAATTTCGTGATAACACGTTATAAGTCGTTCGGCGCATATTGACTATGTGTTGGCGACTAGAGCTGAGTGTATGACTCTTGAGGATGGTTCTAGTGGGTTTAAGTTCCAGGATGTGGTACTTAAGGATTTACTGGATTTTGTTATGTGGCTAAGGATTTAAGATCTCTATTGGGTTATGGCAGATAGTTCGAGTACTCCGACATCCTTACGATTCTACAATGCAACGTTAGAGGCATGAACAAAACAATTTCAGATTCATTGAAGGGCTCTTTAAAATCAGACATTTCGTTTTGAGGTATTTATGGGTGCATGAAAGAGAATAAAGTGGATTATGAATATTAGGATGACATAGTTTCATGTTGGATCACTTGGTATGGATTTTTCTTAAGGGACATAGTGTATTGTAAAGAAGAGTGATGCCTTGAAGGTAGGTCAAGAGTAATATAAAAAAGTTTGTTTAGTATTACAGTGGCTTGGATCAGTATGATAATGAGAATGATCGGTTTCTTTAGTATGATGGGGCATTGCAGTCACTTGTGTTAGGACATCCGGGTTTGGAAATCTGTGTGACTTGGTTGACTTGGAGAGATTCAGTTCCAGTGGCTTGATTATGTGATAGTGTATTTATAAGAGCTTAAGGACTATCCTACTTGTGACATGTATTTAATTGTGGGATTCTTGTACTTTGATAGAGCATAGTGATGGATGTGGTGAGTCGCGTGAGGTTTGAATTGCTTTGGAGAGGCGCAATTCATCTTCAGGCAGAAGGATCGGGATCAGAGGTAGCACACACGATTTGAGATGCTTGAGAGGCATAGTAGTACAGATTTCAATGTCACCAAGAACGGGAATGTGTTGTAGAGGGTAATTACAATTGGGGGTCTATGGATAGTTCGATTAAGCACTACATCAAATTATGTACTGGTCATTCATTGAGGTTCAGATTTTAGCTACTTGACATGGTGGGATCTATGAATATGCACATTTTCTAGATGCTTGCAGGTGCAACTTCAGGGTTGTGTTTGGGTATGCATGTTCATTTGGATGAGGGATCTTGTACTTTTGAAGTTCAGAGATTGGATTTTCATAGGTGAGACTATCTCTTTCGCTATGGAAAATGGGAGTGTGTAAATAGTTAGATAGTTGGTTGTAGACGTCTTTGGTGGGTGACTTGAGAAGGTGTGCTTGTTCAAGCTTGTGGCTTATTATATTTGGTGTGTGGTGATCTTCTTAGGTTCAACGACATATCCCGTTGGACGAGTGTAGTTTGAGATGTTACTGGCATTATTTTATGTGTTGTGGGATGATGAGCAAGTTGAGTAAGGACTTTTAAGGCTCATGGATTTGTATATTTGATGTACTGGGTTCCACGAGGTTTTAGTCAATCACGAGTGGTGTAGTTGAAAATTGGGTTGATAACGGATTGCATGTATAAATTCGCAATTGAGGCTAGTGGCTTAAAAATATCTTGTGTGTTCACGAGTGAGCAGTAGAATGGGTTCCTATTGGTGTCACGACAAAATTTCCCTCCGTTGGGTGTCGTGACGACCCCTAGTCTTAAGGACTAGGTAAGCCTAATATTAAATGAACATGAAACATAATATCAAAACTTTTAGATGCTTTTTGAAATAAGTCTCTATACATTGCACATCTTCCCAAAACCCGTGAGTACAAGTCATAAACTTTAAAGAATTTACACTAAAATTTCTAATTACCACTGTTCGGAAATAAGTACAACAGTGTATGAACAAAAATATAAGACGGTGACTCTGAAACCCGCGAACGCTGTAGCGGATTTTACCTTGAGTCTCCACAACAGCAACCGCGCTGCTAACTATCGATCGACCAACTATGCAAAAACATGGAATCTGCACAAAAATGTGTAGAAGTGTAGAACGAGCACACCACAGCGGTGCCCAGTAAGTATCAAGACTAACCTCGGTGAAGTAGTGACGAGGACTAGTCAAGACACCCACTGGTCTAATAAACTAAACAAACATAAGTACAAAAATAACGGAAACATAACATCTTTCTAATATCTACACAATTTGGCTAACAACATAACAACTACAATAAGGAAGGAAAAACATCAAACAACAATGGTACACCAAAATAATACACCAAAGGGTGGATGGGAACACAACCCAAATCCGGAAAATTCATAATACAGTAAGGACAAGTAGTAACTCAACACTGCAATAGTTCCCACATCAAGCCTTAGCCAACAACCCCTTAAATTGGTTAATTCTTCAGGTGTAAACTTTCACCCGCAAGTTTATATTGAAAGCTTAAAAATATAATCGTTTCAAATAGAAAAAAAAAGATTCCTTTGAAATATACTTCCTCCGAATATATATATATATATATATATATATATATATATATATATATACTTTGTAGAAAGATAATCTTCGAACGTAGTTTCGTCAAGATAAAAGCTTTTCGAATGTACTTTTCCAATAAATGTCTTTCAAACTTAGTTTTCTTCAAGCTAAATGCTTTTCAAATATACCTTTCCAAAACCATAGTCTTTCAAACATAGTTTTCTTCAAGGTAAATGCGTTTCAACTATACTTTTCAAATATACTTTTCAAAAGGTACGTTTTTCAAGTAATTGTTGATACTCAATTTTTCCTCAAACTATTTTAAAATTTGCATATATACCTTCAAAATCACTTTTTATAATAACTGGCATTTTTCCATATTTTTCCATATTTGTTTTAATTTCTTTTTCAATTTATCCAGTATTTTTATTCAATAATTATGCATAAATTGTATTACAAATAATTTCAAAATATTTCCTAGCTCAATATATCACTTTAATCATATTATGATTTAATCATTTCATAAATTATCCAATTTGGCGTTATTTAATTATAATTACAGCAATTTTACAATTATAGCCTAACTGTGCATTTCATATAATTTTGAATCAATAACTAGTCATTTTATATTTGTTAGTATTAGTTAATTACATTAATTTAATTTATTTATCCTTAGTTTCATTTTTATAATTATTAGATACTTTTATTAATTATTTATCTATTTTAATGGGTATTTAACTAATAGCCATTTTTAATTTTTAATTATAGCATAAATAAAATCCCAAACCCACCTGATTAAACTAACCCAATACCCCAATTGAACGACCCAATTACCCCAGACCCAATACCCTGATCCCCCCGACCCAATATAGGATTGAATCCTGGCCGTTGATCAAGTTTGATCAACGGTCCGGATTTCCCCTTTCCTTAATTAGACCTAACTACTACCCCCCCTTCCCCTCATTTCACTCCTCTCACATTATCTCTCTATCTCTCTGATTCTCTCTAGAGACTTCCAGTCTCTTCCTCTCCGATGAATATGGTTCGTCTCCTCCGGCCACTTCCCTCGCCGGGAACCATGGTCTCTCATCCTCTCTTGGCTACTGCCTCACCCCGCGCCGGTCTAATGATTCCCTAAGGCCCTCAGATGAACCTGGAGCGGTTCAACTCCTCCCATGGTCCCTCATGCCATCTCCGGCCACCTCCGTCCTTCTGAGTAAGATCTATGACCCCTCCGGCCAAAGGCTAGTGAAACTTCGAGGTTTTTCATTCTTTCTCTGGGTTCTCTGAAACCCTAAAACTCAAGATTTCCTGATTTTCTCTCAGATCTAGGATAGATCTATGTACACTTTAAGCTATTTTTTTGTTTTCTCAAAGGTTCTCTGATTTTCTAAAACGATTCTTCGTTTTCAACTAGGGTTTTGTGATCCCGTTTTTGAATAACTTCTTCTATGGGTTTTCAGCATTATCCTAGAATCCCTACTATGTTTTAGTGATTTGTTTAAGTTTTTCTCTTTATCTGACTCATCGTGATGAAAACCCTAATTTTAGACCTAAACCCTGAAACTACTGATTTGCCTGCATGTTTGCATATGTGTTTATGTTTCATTGATCTTTACCCTATGTTGTTCGTCTTTGATTCTTCTTGCTTCCATGTCTATCTCATTTCTCACTCCATAACTCACATGACCCCTAATTTCATATACTAGGGTTTCTGATGTTCTTGCTTAACATCCGTGTTATTTCATGTTAATTCTCTTTAATTAGTATTATGCTTTCTCGAATCCTTGATTCTATGCTATTTGTTACTCAATTATTTCCTGACTTATTGCTTTGCTTATAATGTGGTTATTCCATTTATACACAGGGATCTCTATTCACTAGTATTATTTGAATCTCTATTCACTAGTTGTTGTTTGAATCCCTGATTCACTATGATTTGAAAGTCTTGCTGATCTCCTATGAGATATTCTTACTGATTTCCAATCTCTAATCTATTTCTTACCTTGATTCGTTACTGTTGATTGATATTGCTTCCTTAATTAATATTTTCTGAACCTAGTCTCAATTGTCTGTTTGATTTGGTTTAAAATTGTCTTCTTATATGTCATGTGCATAGTAACTTTCCTTAATTATGTTTACCTACTAGCCGTTTGAGTTCAACCTTCAATTAAGGGATACCTAATGGACTGTTATGAACACTATTTTACATTCTCACTCACCGTTTGAATAATTCCCTTAATCCTAGGGATACTTGTACTGATTTTACAATTAATTGATTCGTCTGAGTCCCATAATTACTGGGCAGTTTGATTTTTATCTTATTTTCACCTAGTTCCAAACTATATATATACTCTATCCATGCATTGACACACAGACACAGACACAAACTAATATGTGCACTCTCTCACAACTAAACTTGCTCTCTCTCCCGCTTTTTCTGTGCTACTTGCTACTGATTTGAATTAGCCTGCTACAAGCCAAGGCTAATTATTATGCCTCCCTTAACTTCTGCTTTGGTATTACTATTTATCCAATACTGGTATGTCCTAATTTATATTTTAGTCTTCAAACCAACATGTTTACATTGCTGTCACAATTCTTGGTGATTCTCATCTATTTTTTACTTATTGTCCTGATTTCTAACATGTAACTAGGATTGCATGTTCTGCTTAGTATATCCATCTTCCTTTGATTGGGAGCCTGCCTTTATGTGTTCAAAGTCTGTCTTCATGGAACCTTTCCACTTATGTTTGGTATATTAGTTTTGGTAGACTTTACTGTGTTTGATCCTGCCTTGGTTACTTCTATGCTTTACTATGT
The DNA here is from genome assembly GCA_005239495.1 of Nicotiana undulata. NCBI lineage: Eukaryota > Viridiplantae > Streptophyta > Magnoliopsida > Solanales > Solanaceae > Nicotiana > Nicotiana undulata. The sequence goes on along the minus strand of MDKH01086295.1, from coordinate 2,159 downwards.
TCCCAATCCCCTGAATCCCTAAGAATTCCGGATTGTGTGCTACCTATTACTTGTTTTTCATCATGTGACCTATGTGTTCCCAACCCCTGCTACCCTTGTGTGAAAGCCTGGTTGCTGAACCTGACTTGGTTCTTTGTGTGGTACTAAACATGTTTTGGGTTTGGTCTTTGTTTGCTGATTATCCCTACTCTCCTCAATCTGTTTTTCCTAAATACTACTTTCCCCTAGTTTTACGAGAATGTTTCAAGTAATTTCTTTTTCAAAACAGTTCTTGCTTGCTCTTTTTTTTTCCAAAGCTGTTCCAAACTGTTTTAAAACTATTCTCTCAAACTCCTCAAACTATGAGCACTTTAACTATACTCTTAGACACTAGGTTCTGCCCTTTTGTGTGAGCATTGCTTAGGGACCCTTGAACTTCCTCTGAACTTTGACACACAAGAGCTGACTCTTCGACACTGCACTTACTCCATCTTGGCTATGAGATCTGGTGTGAGCCTGCCCGGGATCCTCTGAGATCCTTAGGGAACTCTGACATACCCGGATTATGAAAGGTTATGAAATAACAGTACATGGAAATGAGGACCTGGATACTTGGGCCTACTATGGAAGGCTCCCCACAGTTAACTTCTTCTTTTCCTATTTTTATTATGTAATTCATATTCAAAGGCTTGTAATAATTTGTAAATACTATTCTATGGTTGGATAGTGAAAATGGGTGGGGTATGCATGCTATAGTATAGGTATGGGTAGATATCATGTTTCTCTAGGTTTATTTTTTCTATGTGCGCACTAGTAACCATGTCTAGGGATCAAGCATGCCATGCATTTTGTCACTTATGTTGATACATATGCTTTTCTTTCAGCATATCATCCTCACTTAGAAAATCCTGTTCATAGAATCAGTAATAACAATGAAAAACTGCTATCATGTGATTCTGAAAATGTAATTTAAATCCTGCCTTAAAACGAGTGTGTTAACAAATCTGCAATCCTGCTTTGCCATGCTATATACGTAGAGATCATGTTCTAGGTAAAACAACTATTAAAACCTGTCACCTATGCTATTCCTGAAGTTATGCATGACGCTATAACCCTGTATTCATTTAGAAAATCATGTTTAACTTACCATGCTGCATTAGACATCGTGCAATAGGATCATACTTAGTTTAAACACACGTCTTGTCACGACCCAAATTCTCAACCTCAGGGATCGTGATGGCGCCTAACACCACACTTGCTAGGCAAGCCAATGTTAGAAATCATTTAGCTAATTTCCATGATTAATTACTTGAGCATAAATAAATAAATTTCAATTGAGCCTAATTAAAACAATTCCCAACAAAATAAAATAATATGATAACAATAGCCATTTAAATAGAACGAATCACGAACTAATTATGTAAACAACTCTAAGACTACCCCAGGGTCTGGTGTCACAATTCACGAACTACTAAAGAATACTACAAATACTGGGCTGAAAAAAATAGTGTAACTGTTCTGAATATACTAAAACAGTTTTATAAAAATAGGAGAAGACTCTCGGGATTTGCGAACGCCGGCAGATATACCTCGTGTCTCCGAATAGATAGATGGATGTTCTAAAAATCTCTACTGCTGGCTAGTACCTGGATCTGCACAAAAGAGTGCAGAGTGTAGTATCAGTACAACCGACCCCATGTACTGAGTAAGTGCCGAGCCTAACCTCGGCGAAGTAGTGACGAGGCTAAGGCGGGGCTTTAACGATAAACCTGTGATATTAATATATGTACGATAACACAATAAAATAATTATGCACGAACAAGAAAATATATCTGAGACAATAATTATAAAACAAGAAGAAAATCTAAACACATCAATTCAAATACTGCATCAATAATAAAATAACACAACCGCCTCTTTCAGGCCTCAACTATAACCAAATCCTCAAAATTTCCAAGTTCTTCAAGCTTTATCTTTGAATAAAAATAGCACCAAAATATGAAAATAGTACTATAAAATAGAAAGTTTCAAATCTTTGTCTTCCTAAAAATAAAACAGTAAAAATAGTCATTTAGATTTTCAAAACATTGATTCTCTTTTTCTTGAAAAAAAGAATAAGTAAAATATAAATGTAAATATCCTCCCTTATGATTGTCATATATTTATATTCTCCCTGTCCA
>MDKH01076841.1:0-41865 GCA_005239495.1 Nicotiana undulata | reverse complement strand
TGAGGGATGGATTTCCCTGGACATGGATTCGTCCGAGATATGAGATATTGAGGGATGGATTTCACTGGACATGGATTTATCCGAGATATGAGATATAGAGGGATGGATTTCCCTGGCACAGATATTGTTTATGAGATATGGAGGGATGAATTTCCCTGGTATAGATTATGGATGAGAATGATATCCCGGAGATGGATTTCTCCGAAAGGCTGAATTGGCCTGCTCCCTCGGTACTTAGTGACTAAGTCACCACGTCGTACATGTTACGGGATGGATTTCCCTGGGCCAATGGCCAATTATGTGTACCGAGAGGACCACCTGTGAGAGTTGCATGCTACATATATGGCATTTATTTGTTATTCGCGGATTGTGACTAAGTTCTAGGGTCATTTACATAACATGATTGTCACTGATATTCTCGGTTATTTCTGAAACATTCATTATCCGAATTGTTATTTACGGAGGTTGAGTTCGTCACTACCTCCTTAGACCGTAGGTTGTTTTCGTTACTTACCTGCACACTGTGTGTGCAGATCCAGGTGCACTGAGATTTGGCGCGGATCGGTGATAGCAGCTTATCTCTCAGAGCCGACGAGGTAGCAGCTGGCGTTCGCTGTCCCGTCCCTCTTTTCCTTATTTTCCCTCCTGTATTAGAAATTGGAAACTTAAAACTTCAGTATTATTTCTCAATTGTATTGATGTTAGTAGCTCATGACTACGTGACTCCATATCCTATATTGATTGTTGGAACTTATTTCTTCTGTTAGACTGTTTTAAATGATTAAAATTTCCGTATGTCTATGAGTTGAGCCAAAAATGAGTAAATTTCTCTAGTAAATGAATTGAGTATTGTTGTAGTGCTTGGCTAGCCTGGTTTCACGACAGGCGCCATCACAACCCGGAGACGGGTCATGACACGGTTCCACATCGTGCACCGCAAACATCTCTCTTGCTGCATGCTTCTCCCCGTATACCATTTTTATTCCGTCCTTCATTGGAAACTTCATCATCTGATGAAGGGTTGACGGCACCGCCCTCATGCACTCTATCCATGGTCTTCCGAGTAAGGCATTGTATCTCATGTCACATTCGATGACATGAAACTTGGTATTTTGGACCGTTCCGGCCACGTTGACCAGGAGGATGATCTCTCCTTTCGTTGTCTCACTCTCCATGTTGAATCCATTGAGGACTCGAGAGGCACGCACGATCTGGTCGAGCAGTCAAAGCTTCTCCACCAGCCTCGACCTGATTATGCTGGCCGAGCTACCTTGATCCACGAGCACACATTTATATTGAAATTTATTAAAAAGAAAAGAAATTACCAATACATCGTTATGAGGCTGAGATAGGGTCTCGATGTCCTCTTCGCTGAATGTAAGAGCGTCCTCGGGTATGTAACTCCGAGTTCTCTTTTTCCTGGTGATGGATGTCACACCTCCTTTTTCCCTATAAAGGGTGGGATAAGGGAGTTTTTTCAATTTATGAGACATAATCGAATTTGGGATTATTTATTTATTTCAGAGTCGCCACCCTGATTTTTACGGTAATCTGCGACACCATTTAAAATATCCCAAATCGAGGAAGTTTTGACTCTGTTTTAAAAGTCTACGAACCAAAAATCCTGGTGAGGAATTCTGTTAACCTGGGAGAAGGTGTTAGGTACTCCCGAATTTCGTTGTTCTAGCACGGTCGCTTAATGATTTATACTTGGCCTAAATTGTTTAATTACTAATTTTAATACCTATGTGCATTTATATTTTTACCGTTTCTAATTATCAAGTTGTATTTAAAGAATTATCTTAAGACGGGTTACGTATGCATAAACCCGCTTGAATTTGGTGCGTCAAAAATCATGTCACGCGGACATGTGCATAATTCATGATACTTGATTTATTTTATGACAATAGTCAAAGTCGCGCAAGCGCGTATTTTATTTTTATCGAGATCACGCCACGCGAACATGTATGCAATCACGGTAATAATTTCAAAATCTGCTCCTAAAGACATCTCTACGAATGTTCATTTTAACCTTTATTTATGTCACGTAAGCGTGTACACAATTTTAAAGAAAGTATTTGTTACTAGAAAAGTTATTCATTATTCAAAGTTAAGCGAACGTATAATATGATTTTTAATGTGTTTACAAATTCTAAATGTATCATCTACCTAATTAAGGACGGGTCTAAGCATTTTGCCATATTTGAAAAGGTCGTCTTCCTAAGTTATTTGCAATACTAATCTAAAAGTGAAAGAGATATTTTTTGGAATACAAAGTATGTGTTTGTTTAAGGTCTTTTAGAACTAAATTTGGTAGCCTAAAAATCAAGGTCTGGGCCAGACTGAAATCTTGCCCAATTTCACTACATATAACGGGCCATTTGGACGCTAGGCAGTTTTCTATTATAAGAAGACACACTGTCTAGTCTAAACTTGGTTCATGCCAAAGAATATATAAGAATCGAGGCATTTGATTTTATAAAGACACTAATAATTTGTGAAGTATACTATATGTCTGAGTTTTAAATGAATTTATAAAGGCCATACAACTTTGGGGCCTTTAAACTCTGGGCCCTGAAGAGCAGGCCCAATAAGGTTTGTTTTTTAAACTTCCTTGGGGTCCAATGTTTTGACCCGCGCAACATAGGACCTTGTCCTATTTTACAGGGCCTAGGATAAAAGGGATTTTTATAAATGACTGAGAATAGAAACATAAATGTTACCACATACTTTAATATACTAGTCATGCTTTATATGTTAATCATCATAGTTTCAGAATAAAATAAAGAGGAGAGAAATTAGACTTACACAGTGGGAGAGATACTAAACTAAAAATGAATATAACTATTGGGCCATGTGAATGTAGAGTCCAGTGGACTCAAGATCCATATCCGACTTGAGGAAATTCCAGGAAATAAAAAAAATTCAGAATAAGTTTTTAATAGTAATCTTAACAAAATAATTGGGACTTTATACCCCAGGATCAATGGCCTAGGGTCCAGCCTTATTGGTCCCTCTCACAAGTTTGGCCCGCCTCCCATATCCCATTTTAAAAGAAGTGAAAACTCCTGGACATTTTTTACATAATGACAATCCAGTCTATACATTTACAAAATTTTGTGCATCATCATATGGGCAAATTTGACCAACTAGTGGTCAAATTCCACCTCTTTTAATGCTTTTCCATACATGCAATCATTTTTTAGGAGATTCAAACAAAACTCAAATTAAATAAATTATCAATACATATTAGGAAAGCAAACAAGCCATAATCATGAACTGCTCTACATAATTGGAAACTATAGCTAAATCACAATGGGATAGGGACAGAGATTAGATTAAAACAAAATTTCATTCAAAATGAGCATAGTTACATACCTTAAATGGAAACAACAACAATAAAACTTGACAAAATAAAGATTAAAAAAACCAGAAATTTTGAACTTAACACAGCAACAAAGACCAATAGCAAACCGGTGCAGGAAAACCAAAAAGCAAAACTCAGAAAAGACCAGCTCAAATACAAGTTTTAAAGACCAGCAAACCTTAGTAAAATCAGAACCAAACCAGATATCGGACCAAAATTTTCTTTCTCATTATAGGAAGAAATTTTCAGGAAATTTTTATTTGAGAATTTGGAGGAAAGAAAACTAAAATCAGTATTTCAAAAGAACATTGTTATATCTCTTAAAACAATGTGTCTATCAGTAAATTTCATAGTGAATTTCTCTAATATTGTGTGTGTAATTCTGTGTGTCTAATTCTATCTCTTTTTCTATGCATTTTCTTGTGATTTTCAAAGTGTAATATAGCCTATATATAGGAAGCCTAAGGAAGGCATAAATTGGGAATATTCCTTATCTTCTTAAATGTGAAAATAGTACAAATACAGTTTCCTTCCTATCCTATTTCAGCATTTTTGTAACGGCTAGGAAAGCTGTACCATTCTAGAAGGTTCCCATATTTACAACCCCTTTTTACCCTTAAAATTACTGTTTTTATCTAAAATATATGATTTAATGCTTTTCTTATTTTGTTTTGATGTTTAGCCTTATTCTAGAAGCTTCTTAAGCTATTACAGCCAAGATTCTTCATTTGATGTTCCTATACTACCCTGCAATACCCCTTAAAATTACCCCTTATAATTCAGGGTTAAGTTACTTATTAGTGTTGACTAATTTGACCTAATCAAGAGACTAAGCTCAATGGTTAACACTAAAGAAGAAGCTGAAAATTACACTTCTTTAATAGTGACTATAAAGTCAAACTAAACTACGTGAGTTACTTTCAATATTTAGACTAACTTAATTCAATTGATCCTTAACCTGTGTAATTACCTAAGTGATAGGCTCAACTATCTTAAATTATGGGTCAATTATCTATTTTAAGAACATGAACATAAGTTAGCCACTTATCAAAACTCACTTTTAAGGATCACTAACAAAATCAGAATAACCCTAATCATGTGTGATTACTATTCAATTATCACACATAAGTGATTAATTGGATGCCTAATCTAAGAGTCAAAGTCAAAGACCAGAGGCATTTGAATTCATGACTAATAGCTTAAGACTTGAGCAATGAAATCAAGGTTAACCTAGATTACTATTTAAGTAGACCTAAAACATGCAAGATCAAAACTAAGATAGAAATCACTTAATTAATACACATGACTATTTTGCAAGAAAAAGTAGTAAAAAAAGAAAAACAAAAATTGAAAACCTAAAATTAGTCTGGTCATACATAATCATAAACAAACCTAAAATTCAATTTAAAACAATATTTACCTAATAACTAGGCAAGAACATCCATGAAACCCTAACTAATCAGTAATTAACAATAGACTACGAGACTAGAATTAAACGACTAATTTCAGTACATAAACAATTAAAGAAGATAAGGGAGAGGGGGGTACAGTCGAAGACAAAATAGAACCCTAATTAAGACTCAAACACAAGGAGTCATGAAAATTACAACTAGAACTAACTTTAAAGGGCAGTAAACAGCTACAGAACATTTGAACTTAAAACTAATTGTGTAACGACCCGGTCGTTCGTTTTGAGAGCTAGCACTCCGATCCCCTAATAACTCTTTTCCCCATGTCTATTTCTGCTCTTGGGACTTGTCGGAATGTTGAGTGGTGAAATTCGGAGAGTTTTTTGACATAGTCCTTATATGTGAGTATATGCGATCCAGAATGGAATTATGTCGACTCCTTACGCTCTGTTCAGTGATTTCGGGGTTGGGAGCGTATTCAGAATATGTTTTCAAGGTCTGTAGTAGATTTAGGCTTGAATTGGCGAAAGTTAGAATTTCGATGATTTCGGCCGATAGGTGAAATTTTGATACCGGGCTCATAATGGAATTATGGAAGTGACAGCAGGTCCGTAGTGTCATTTATGACCTGTGTGTAAATTTGAGGTCATTCAGATGAGTTTTGACATGTTTCAGAATCGGATGTTGATTTTAGAAATTTCTTAAGTTCTTAGGCTTGAATCCTTGCATAATTGGTGATATTGATGTTATGAGATGTGTTTTGAAGGGTCGACTGAGTTTGAATTAAGTATTAGGGTTGGTTGGTAGGATTGATTGAGGTCCCGGGGGCCTTGGGTGTGTTTCGGGTGCTCAAACGAGCATTTTTTGTCTTTGGCACTTTGCTGGTTTTTCTGGTTTTTACAGCAACAATTTTCCTTCATTGTGATCGCGTGAATGCATCCACGATCGCGTAGATTAAGTGGGGGCAGACCTACATTTTGTTCGCTGCGATCGCATCAAGAGGTTCGCGATTGCATTGGCCGGTCAACTCAGTCACTGCGATCGCATAGGCCATGTCGCGATAGCATAGAATACCTTAAGCATGCGGGAGATAAGTAATTGTTCCACGCGGTCATGTGAAGCCAACCGCGATCGCGTAGCATAGATGAGTTGAATTCCGCGATCGCGTGCAGTACTCTACGATCGCGTAGAATCAGTTTGGGCGTGTGTGAGGATAACTCATCGCGATCGTGACTGTATGTCTGCGATCGCATGAGAAAATAGCTGGGCAGACATTTAAGACCCAATTTCGAGGGTTTAAGCCATTTTTCACATTTTTGAATTTGAGAGCTGGGGAAGTGCGTATTTTGGAGAGTTTTGCACCTGGGCAACTTGGGTAAGTGATTTTTATCCGATTTACACTAGTTTCCATGATTTCACTCTTAAATCTAGCCTTTAAATTGGAATTTTTTGTGGAATCATTGAGAACAATGGGATAAACTTCCTATGCTGAATTCTTGATTTTTGATTTGGATTTTGACATCCGATTTTGAGAAATTCGTATATGACTAGACTCGTGAGTGAATGAGTGTCCGAAATTTATAATCTTTACCTGATTCCGAGATGTGGACCCGGGGGACTTTTTGGGAAATTTTCCAAATTTTGCGTATTAGCTTCAAACTTATTAGCTATTTTGGTTCTTTGAGTTGATATTTACTTTATGCAATCGAATTGAATAGATTTGGGCCACCCGGAGTCGGATACTCGTGGCAAAAGCATGGTATTGAGTTGATTAGCATAGTAGAGGTAAGTGGCTTGCCTAACTCTGTGTTGGGACTCCCCCTTATGTTGTTTTGATACTGTTTTGTTATATGGGCGCCGTGTACGTGAGGTGATGAGTACGCACACGGGCCATTGTTGCTAAAACTCCATTTTTCCTTTCATGACTTAAATCATTTTTTCCCTATTTCATCATTTCATGTACTAACTGTGTAGTTTAGCTTAGGAATAAACATGTCTATCTGTTTTACTTGAGTTTCCCCTATTTGTTACTAATTGCACCAAGTTTTGGTAGTTTTATCCGTATTTGCCAGTGATTCTACCTGCACTGTTCAAATAAACAATATGCGATATTCATTTGCAATGAATATTTAAATTGGGACTACGGACTAGATTCCGGGAGCTTTCCCCATTTACTACATTGCATATTTAAATTGGGACTACGGACAAGATTTCGGGAGATTTCCCCCTGTACTGCATCGCAGTAATGTTTAATGGCTACTCGTGTGATTTGGAATAGAGTCATATTTAACTTGGGACTATGGACTAGGTTCCGGGAGCTTTCCCCCTATACTGCATTGCATATCTAATATTGTGAGATACAATATGCTGAGTGGAGAGCTCCCTTTTAATATTTCTTTCAGCTTACTGCTTCTACTGTTTTTTCTTTAGCTTATTATATCTCTCTATGAAATTTCAAACTCTTTTTTGCTATAAATATCCGGTAAAGCCTTAACCTGACCTCGTCACTACTTGTCTAGGGTTAGGCTTCGCACTTAATGGGTACCAATTGTGGAGTACTCATTCCCTTTCATGCGCATGTTTCCATGTGCAGATCCAGGTACCAGCACCCAGTATCGTGGCTAAGAGTCATTCTAGTAGCTTCCAGGAGACCGCGAGGTAATTCTGCCGTGTCCGCAGAATCCCATGAGTCCCCTTCTACTCTAGTATAGGCATAGAGGACCTATGTACTTTCTACTATTTTATTGTATAGATCTACATTTAGTACAGAACTTGTGACTGTCGTGACATTCCTGGTTTTGGGAAGTAAAAATTGTAAATGTCGAGCGGTTGAATTATGTGTTTTCTTCTTCTTCTCTATTTCAACTATTAAATTGCTTTTATTTATGCGCAAGTTTTAGGCTTACCTAGTCGTAGAGACTAGGTGCCTTCATGATATCCAATAGAGGGAAATTTGGATTGTGACAAGTTGTTATCAGAGCGTCTAGGTTCATAGGAGTCACAAGTCACAAGCTGGTTTATTAGAGTCTCGCGGATCAGTGAGGAGACGTCTGTATCTATCTTTGAGAGGCTATGTAACTATTAAGGACAATCATATTCTTTGGAATTCCTTGTCGTTCTAGTTATTATCATCAAAATTCTAAAACTCTATTATACTGTTACTCACAGATGGTGCGTACCCGTACTGGACGTACTGACGATCAGGCACCCGAGCCCCCTGTAACAACCCGACCGATTGTTTTGAGCTCCACCAAATTGTTTGGAAGTTTGAGGACATGAGCAGCTTCATTTGAGGTATTATGACTTGTAGGTGTGGCCGGAATCGAGTTTCGGGAAGTTCAGAGTTAATTTGGAAAGACAATTCTCATTTCGGAAGCCTTACGTTGGAAGAATTGAATAAGATTGAAAGTTTGAGTAACGACCTCAAAAACAGGATTCTAAGGTTCTAGTAGGTTCGTATGATGATTTAGGAATTGGGCGTATGTTCAGATCGGGTTTCGGATAACCCAGGGCGTCTCGACGCATATTATGGAAGATAGAATTTTAGAAGAATTTCATAAATTTGGGTTGAAAGGCATTTCAGTGTTATAAATGTCCATTTGCAATTATGAGTCTTGGAATAGCTCCGTATGGTGACTCTGGAGTTGGGAGCACGATTGGAAGTGAATTCGAATGTCCATAGGTTATTTTGAAATCATTTGGCTAAAGATAGAAATTTGAAGGTTTTTGCGAAATCCGACCGGAAGTGGAAATTTTGATATCGGGATTGGAATGCGATTCCGAAAGTTGGAGCAGGTCCATAACGTCCAATGTGATTGGTGTGCAAAATTTGGGGTCAATCGGACGTGATTCGATATGTTTTGGCATCAAATGTAGAAGTTTGAAATTTCAAAGTTCATAAAGTTTGGATTAGAGTGTGATTTGTGGTTTCGGCGTTGTTTGATGTGATTTGAGGCCTCGAGCAAGTCCGTGGGATGTTATGGGACTGAGTCGTGTGACAGAACAAGGTTGCGGGGGCCTCGGATGTGTTTGGGGGCAAGTTCGAACAATTTTTCTTCGTTTTGCTGCTGTTGTCTTCTGGTGTATCTAGTGTGCTTCACGATCGCGGCCCTTAGTGTGTGATCGCGAAGAGGAAAATCTTGGGGCTGCTTGTTTGTATTTTGCGAACGCAGGAAAGGGGGTGCAAACGCGGAAGCATGGTGTGAGATAAATACACGAAGGCGGGTCTTTGCACGCGAACGCGTAGAAGGAAAAGGAACTGGGGGCCCAAGTCGTTTGGCTTATGCGAACTCGGAGCTGGAGTGCGAACACGGAGGTATGAGGAGGCTGACCATCGTGAACGCACTCTTTGGTGTGCGAACGCGAAGGGTAAGATCTTGGTTTTGGATTTCTAGGCTTCGCGAACGTGATGGAGCTGGTGCGTTCGCGAAGAAGAAGAAGGGCAGCAGCCTGGGCAGATTGTTTAAAGGCATGGAATTAGTTCATTTCACCCATTGTTCTCATGGCTAGGACAATTTTGGAGATGTTCAAAGGAGGATTTTAACCAAGCAACCTAGGTAAGTAATTTCTTCCAATTTTTGAGTTAAGTACAAGGTTTATATATGGATTTGAACATGAAGATTTGTGGAAAAGTTGGGAATTTTGAAGAAAACCTAGAATTTGTAGTTTTGAATTTTGACCACGAAATATTCTTGAAAAGTTGAGTAAATTGTATATTTGAGCTAGTAAGACTATGTGTAGAGTTTATTTTCGAGAAATTTCGGAATCCGAGCACGTGGGCCCGAGGGCATTTTGGTCAATTCCTTGAGCGGAGTTGCGGATTTATATAATTTAAATTGTTACGAGTATTAGAGTGAATTTTCATTGATTTGTCGTTATTTGGTAGTTTTGGGGCGTTTTTCATCCATTGGAGTCGTCGGAAGGGCTTGGAAGCCAGTTAAGAAATTTCGGAGCGAGGTAAGTCTCCTTTCAAACCTTGTGAAGGGGAATTGTCCCTATAGGTGAAATTATTAAATATGTGCTACTATTTGTGGGGGCTACGTACGCACGAAGTGACGGGAGCCCGTGCGTAGCTACTAGTTATGCCTATGTCCGGGTAGTTTTAGGCCTACATCATGCTTGGTTGTTATTATATCTGATTTGCGTTTGTTATGATCTTTGAGAAGAAGGTAGATTGAGCATACTTTTTAAATAATTTTAATAAGAATCGAGAATTTGTTATAAAAATGGGAACCTTGAAAGTTTTCACCCAAATTTCATGTTTTGGAGAGGAAAAGGAAGAATACTTTAATAACTCGAGAAATTTATATGTAACCGCATCGCATGTATGATTCACGAGCGGGGTAAATCCTCCTACCACACTCTTATGGGATCAGTTCATTAACCTCGGCATGATTTATGTATCACACTCTCATGGGAGCGGGCCGTTTGCCTCGGTAGATTAATAGATGCATCTATGGTTCGTGTCGTTCGACCCTTCGGCAGTGCACAGTTTACTTTTATGTTGGATCGGGCCGTACACCTCGGCATTTTCTATGTACTTACTAACTTCATTGAATCGTGCGTAATGTTTGTCTAGAAGCCAGTGTATCTGAGGGTTCTCCCCCTTAATTGAAGTATAACAACCTATTTGGGTGTGAAACCGTATCTATGTATACACTTTATTTTGAAGGAAATTGCTAATTGAGATCTGAGTAAATTCTAAGGAGGGAATCGTACCATGTGATTTATTCTCGTTTGTTATATACATTTACTTTGTTTCGTATTTATTTATTTTGCTACAATACCTGATATTAATTGACCCCTAGCAAGTGTCAAAGTTGACCTCTCGTCACTACCTCTCTGATGTTAGGTGGGATACTTACTGAGTACATGTTTTTTTCATATTCATTCTACACTTCCTGTACATTTTTATTGCACATGCACTCTCACCGGATCACAGGTGACTTGGAGACTTTGACGAGCTACATCACTCGGAGACGACCCACAACCGGCTGAGTCTCCCTCATATTGTATTTACTTTCATTTTAAAGTCCTTGTCCAACTTGTATTTCGGACAAGCATTTTTGTATTTGTAAATTTCTTAGAAGTACGCTCATGCACATGTGATACTGTTTTCTAGGAGGTGTTTGGGATGCATTTTATTAAAAATAGATATTTAAACTACCAAGTATATTTAGCGGATTTTATTCGGTTGTTATTATGTAATGATTTCCAAATATTAAAACAGGAATTTAACTCAATTATTTAATGATTGGCTTGCCTGACAATGGTGTCCGGCGCCATCACGACCTTATGGATGTTTGGTCGTGACAACATTGTATCAGAGCACTAGGTTCCCTTAGGTTTCACGAGTCATGAGCTAGTCTAGTAGAGTCTTGAGGATCGGTGCGGAGACGTTTGTACTTATCTTCGAGAGGCTACAAGGATGTTAGGAGTACTTCCCTTCTTGATTCCTCGTCGTGCGATTTGATTCCTTTAAGGCTTATGCCTATGTTTCTTCCTACTCAATCTAATGTGTCGCGAAGCGCTTGCTATGAATCAGGAATTTGAGGAATTGAAATGGTACTACGGATAGGGTGCGTGATATTTTCCAAGCATAATTGGTTGGGGCTGTTGTTGTTGCCCTGCAGAAGAATAATATGTTGTTTTAGCTCAGTAGTTGTGTTTCTGAGAGCCTTGATGATATGCTTAGGTAGTGATGATGCTTACGATTAGTTATCGTGCGATGTGGATGGGATGGTAGGATGTTGCCCGTATGTAGGAGCAATGAATGACTTGAAGGGAGATCTTCTCAGAGCGTGATTTTGAGATTTCAGCATTTTAGTTCAGGCGGAGGAAAGGCAATTGAACTATAAATGGTCAGGTTTTGGATTGATAAAGTAGTAAGACTTGGTGTTTTCAAGTGAGGTGGAATATTCACCTGTGATGTGATATCGTCTTCATTGATCGAATGTAATGGTTTAAGTTTGTCGGTGCTATCGTTTATTCGGTTGCATGGGGTCAGAGTATTGTGAAGAAGTATTGAAGAAGCGGATGTCAGACACCGTGAGGTGCGGTGGCTCAGTATTGGATAACTGTTGATAATGAAGGCAGCTCGAGAAAGATGATCTTCGGAGAGTTTGAAGTCATGGTGAACTACTGGTTTGAGAGCTACAGAGAATGATATTGAATTGAGGCAGCAATTTGGCAGCATACATTGAAGGAAGACATGTGAGGAGTGCTAGGCGGTGGTTTCATTTCTAGGAGGCTAGGTGTAAGAAGAGGAAGTCGAGTTGTCGCGTAGAGGGGGAGTTTGACCAAAGTGGGAGAGCGACAACATAGTGGTGAATTAGAAGGTATTGTAGCGCATTTAGTAGATGTCCATGAGGAGCGGACGGAGTTGTAAAGTTGGTGAAAGAACATGCTTAGGATGGGGTATTGATGTTGTAGAGAGTGTGATGTACAACATCGTTGGAAGGTGTCAATTAGTGATATCCAAAGGTGGGGTTATCTCCTGTGAGTAGGTTAGCGGTTGTGTGGTTGGGAAGTTTCTGCTAGGGATTCTAGTGGCTATTCGGTAAGAGGCCGAATATGTGAGTGATGCTAGAGAATTTTGGTATTCAGGAAGTGCTAACAGGAGAATTTAGAAGAATTTGACGGGTTGGTTGGGCAAGGTCATGTCAGCAATGAAGAAGGAATTTCGGTGGGTTCCACAGTGGTGCAAGGAGTAGCTTTAGGCTAAGTGGGTGAGTTCCACCGCCTTCAATTGGGTTGAAGGATTATATTATCATAGGGTTGCGGATTGTCGGCATATTGGCAAGTTATTTCAGCTTCGGGGAAGGAAGTAAAATGGTAATTGCGCATGAGATTTGACGAATATGTGCAAAAGTTGGCCTTATTGGACCAGGGTTAGGCTTGGGAAGATTCATAATTTATGCTTAAGGCATAGGCAAGTTGTAAGGGTAGTGACTCAGTCACGTGCTTCATTGAAAGGGTGTTCATGTGCCAGAAGAGCCTTGTAGTTGATTGTATTCGAGGCCAGTCACAGTGGGTGACTCTGAATAGTTGTACTAATGAATTCGAAGTTAAGAATGCGGTGTTTAAGAGTTTCAGGCAGCAGTATGATTAAGAATCAAGTTTTTGCAGCGTGATTTCGGAGAAAGGGATAATGGTTGGAGCGTTCTATGTTAATTTCAGCGTGTAGGATAGTATTAGAGGACTAAGAGAAATAAACTCTGGTTTATAGGAAGATTATCAGGAGGGGCATATTAGTCGAAGTTGTGAATGTGCACAAGGAGAGCATGAGACGGTTTGTGGGATTGAGACAACATGGTCTCGTGAATCAAGGCCACTCGGGATGAGTAAGGATTGAGGTTGATATGTATTTAATGGGGTTACTATTATTTCTGAGGCAATTAAGGATGATTAAGAGAATATGAATGGGTTAGCCATGGTAGAAGTGGCACATGTTCGACAGTGCTCAGTTCCTCCAGTATGATTGTGTTATGTGTGTGGTTTGTGTCGGTGTGTGCGAGCCTTGTCGGTTGTCGTAATAGATTTTTATTTAGAATAATTCAAGTATTGTGGCCTGTCAGGTGTAGGCGGATCACTGAAGGATTATGGTGGTATAGACCACTACTTAAGGATTTGCATGTATTGTGATTGTGAGAATTCACTTGTGTGTTGTTATGGTTCTCATGAATTGAGGTAAGTAAAAGGCTTCTACATGATGAAGTGTTCACCCTATTAGTGATTCCAGAGTTATGATGGAATTTTTTCGCTATTTTATATTGGCGTGTCAGGTGCAGCAAGAAGTATGTAAATGGGACTAAGGATCGAGGTTGCAGTTCGGTGCTAACAAGGATGTCATGAGCTCGAATGAGCAAGAAAAAGGGATTTGAAAATTCATAGTAAGCTAGTATTGTCTTCAGTGTCACCTGAGATCGGTGTTTGATGAAAGAGGCTTTGCATCCTGGTTATGGGTTCTTGATTTGTTTTACAGTGTTAGTGTAGTCGGTGGTATGGATGTGCAAACTTGTTACCTCGGGTGGAAGGTCGTGGGGGCATGACCACGGGAAGATCGTACGAGTGGGACATGTAGTCACTTAATTGATGGAAGGCCTAAACCAAGTATAAAGAAGGGTAATATTGCTTATTTGAGAATTTATGCCTGGAGGGCGCTCTTTTCATGTTGTTGTGTATTGTGGAATGTTTGTCCCGTCTTTGACGGTTGTTATGGGTGTTGTGAGAAAAATGGTGCATTATGGACCTAGGTAAGGCTATCGGTCTAGTGCAGTGCGAGTAGAATCGGCTTGAGGATTGTGAATGGATTCAGATAATGTTGTGGGCTCCATGTGAGTCAGGAGTGTTCATTTCAGTATGGCGCTTCTCAAGGAGGGTTGTTGGACTATCAGATGTTGTTCTGTTTTCGTCCAATTCATGTAATATTATGATCACGCCGTGTGAGTTATGAAACGGCTTGATAATTTCTTAAGTGCTAATATTTAGCATAGTGATGAGGCTATGTGAGAAGGAGAGCTCTTAAGATTCAGAGTATGTATCGCACCCCAGTTGTGCTCGAGATTTATAGCGTATGGATCTATAGTCTCCTCAGGATTGTATTATGCACTTAGCATGCTTGTGACCGATATTCACTAATTTGTAATAGTGAGCTATTGAGCTCCGGGTATATTTTCGTATGTGAATCTTAGGATGGGATTGGGTGGCACGCCGCCACGGGTATGTTATTTGGATCAGTTGCACGCCGCAACAGTATGGTGTTGAGTACGGTTCTCTATAATTATTTTTTTCTTGTGTTTTATGTCCTATTTTTTAAGGAAAGTTCATATTAGTTGCGTGAGTCGAGTAGTCCCTTCCTGAGTCATTTCCTTATGTATTGGCGCATTTTGGCATCGTGTGAGACTGTTGGTCATTTATGGGGTGATTGGTTGTTTGAGCAGTTCATACTGGGTGAGACGAGATTTATAAATCTTGGATCGGTGCGATAATATTATGTGAAGTATATTACCGGACCATTACCAGTATTTGGTTAGTAATGAGGTGATGATTTTAGTCAAAAAGGAGAGATTCAATGTGTGGTTAACTCTGCAATTGGTTAGTATTTCTGCACATCTCCTCCGTGTGGTGGTATCGTCAGCATTATCGCAGGATGTGTATATATATTATAAGGTGCATTGGGAGCATCAGATTCGTAAAATTTTGGCTATTAAGATTCAAGGTATTTCATTATGGATTATGTGGTGCATAGCTAATTCAGCAAAGGTATGCAGTCGTGTTCTGGTCCCTGTGTGGTAGTTGATACGGTGTATATATTGGAAACAGGCCTGGCTGAGAATTTCAGGTGTTGGGACTGGGTTCTGAGCTTATGGTGTTGATAAAAGAGGATATCTTCAGATTTGATCAAACTAATATGCTCAACTGGGTTGTGGAAGCATGGGCAGGTGCACGAGGTGTTAAACAGTGGTTTCAGCTAACTCCAGAGCAGTTCTTAGCACGTTCGAGGACGACTGGTCGTTTTGAGATCCAGCGCTTCGTTCGGCAGTTTGAGGCCATGATCAACTTCATTTGAGGTATTATGACTTGTAGGTGTTGTCAGAATCGAGTTTCCGGAAGTTCAGAGTTAATTTGGAAAGAAACTTCTCATTTCGGTAGCCTTACGTTGGAAGAATTGATTAAGATTGGAATTTTGAGTAAACGACCTCAGAATCAAGATTTGAAGGTTCCAGTAGGTTCGTATGATGATTTCAGTGTTGGGCGTATGTTCGCATCGGGTTTCGGATAACCTAGGAGCGTTTCAGTACATATTATGGAAGATAGCATTTTAGAAAAATTTCATAAATTTAGGTTGAAAGGCATTTCAGTGTTAAAGATGTCCGTTTGGGATTTCGAGTCTGGGAATAGCTCTGTATGGTGATTCTTGAGTTGGGAGCGCGATCGGAAGTGATTTTGGATGTCGGTAGGTTATTTTGAAGTAATTTGGCTAAAGATAGAAATTTTAAGGTTTCTGAGAAATTCGACCGGAAGTGGAAATTTTGAAATCGGGATTGGAATCTGATTCTAAAAGTTGGAGCAGGTCCGTAATGTTGAATGTGACTTGTGTGCAAAATTTGGGGTCAATCAGACGTGATTCGATAGGTTTCGGCATCAAATGTAGAAGTTTGAAATATCAAAGTTCATAAAGTTTGTATTGGAGTGCCATTTGTGGTTTCGGCATTGTTTGATGTGATTTGAGGCCTTGAGCAAGTCCGTGGGATGTTTATGGGACTGAGTCGTGTGATTGGACGGGGTTGCGAGGGCCTCGTTTGTGTTTCGGGTAAAGTTCAGACCATTTTTCTCTGTTTTGCTACTGCTGTCTTCTGGTGTATCTGGTGTGCTTCGCGATCGCGGCCCTTAGTGTGCGATTGCGAAGAGGAAAATCTTGGTACTGCTAGTTTGGCTTTCGTAAGCGCAGGAAAGGGGGTGCAAACACGGAAGCTTGGTGTGAGATAACTACGCGAACGCGGGTCTTTGCACGACGCGTAGAAGGAAAGGGAGCTGGGGGCCTATGGTCTTATGCCTTATGTGAACGCGGAGCTGGAGTGCGAACGCAGAGGTATGAGGAGGATGACCATCGCGAACGCACTCTATGGTGTGCGAACGCGAAGACTAAGATGTTGGGCTTGGATTTCTGGGCTTCGCGAACGCGATGGAGCAGGTGCGTTCGCAAAGAAGGAGGGTAGCAGCCTGGGCAGATTGTTTAAAGACGTGGAATTAGTTCATTTCACCCATTTGGCTCATGGCTAGGACGATTCTGGAGAGCTTCAAAGGGGGATTTTCACCAAGCAACACCACGTAAAACTTTTCTTCCCATTTTTGAGTTAAATACAAGGTTTATATATGGATTTGAACATGAAGATTTGTGGAAAAGTTGGGAAGTTTGAAGAAAACCTAGAATTGGTAGTTTTGAATTTTGACCACGAAATTGAGCATGAATATTTGAGTAAATTGGATATTTGAGCTAGTAAGACTATGGGTAGAGTTTATCTTCGAGAAATTTCGGAATCCGGGCATGTGGGCCCGAGGGTATTTTGGTTAATTCCTTGAGCGGAGTTGGGGATTTATATAATTTAAATTGTTACAAGTATTAGAGTGAATTTTCATTGATTTGCCGTTATTTGGTAGTTTTGGGGCGTTGTGCATCCATTGGAGTTGTCGTAAGGGCTTGGAAGCCGGTTATGAAATTTTGGAGCGAGGTAAGTCTCTTTTATAACCTTGTGAAGGGAATTGTCCCCATAGGTGAAATTATTAAATATGTGCTACTATTTGTGGGGGCTACGTATGCACAAAGTGATGGGAGTCCGTGCGTAGCTACTAGTTATGCCAGTGTCCGGGTAGTTTTAAGCCTACATCATGTTTTGTTGTTATTATATCTGATTTGCGTTTGTTATTTGCTTTGAGAAGAAGCTAGATTGAGCATACTTATTAAATTATTTTAATAAGAATCGAGAATTTGTTATAAAAATGGGAACCTTGAAAGTTTTCACAGAAAGTTCATGCTTTGGAGAGGAAAAGGAAGAATACTTTAATTACTCGAGAAATTTATATGTAACCGCGTCGCATGTATGATTCGCGAGCGGGGTGAATCCTCCTACCACACTCTTATGGAATTGGGCCATTCGCCTCGACAGGATTTACGTACCACACTCTCATGGGAGCGGGCCGTTCGCCTCGGAAGATTAATAGATGCATCCATGGTTCGTGTCGTTCGACACTTCGAAAGTGCACATTTTACTTTTGTGTTGGATTGGGTCGTACGCCTCGACATTTCCTATGTACTTAATAACTTCATTGAATTGTGCATAATGTTTGGCTAGAAGCCAGTGTACCTGAGGGTTCTCCCCCTTAAGTATAACAACCTATTTGGGTGAAACCGTATCTATGTATACGTTTTATTTACGGAAGGAAATTGCAAATTGTGATATGAGTAAATTGTAAGGAGGGAATCGTACCATATGATTTATTCTCGTTTGTTATATACGTTTACTCTATTTCTTATTTATTTATTTCTCTACTATACCTGATATTAATTGACCCCTAGCAAGTGTCAAAGCTGACCTCTCGTCACTACCTCTCCGAGGTTAGGCGGGATACTTACTGAGTATGCGTTATTTTCATACTCATGCTACACTTGCTGTGCATTTTTATTGCACAGGTACTCTCACAGGATCACAGCTGACTTGGAGACTTAGACGAGCTGCATCACTCGAAGAGGACTCGCAGCCGGCATAGTCTCCCTCATATTGTATTTACTTTCATTGTAAAGTCCTTGTCCAACTTGTATTTCGGACAGGCATTTTAGTATCTGTAAAATTCTTAGAAGTACGCTCATGCACTTGTGATACCGGTTTCAGGGAGGTGTTTGGGATGCATTTTATTAAAAATAGATATTTAAACTACCAAGTTTACTTAGCGGATTTTATTCGGTTGTTACTATGTAATGATTTCCAAATATTAAAATAGGAATTTAACTCAACTATTTAATGATTGGCTTGCTTGACAATGGTGTCCGGCGCCATCACGACCTTATGGATTTTTGGTCGTGACATACCCAGCCAGAGCCACCAGAGGCAGGGGCCAGGGTAGGAGACGAGCACGCGGTGCAACCCAAGCACCGGCAAGAGCAGAGACGGAGAAACCCTCAGCAGCTACAGTTGGAGGGGCACAGGAGGTCCCTATTATTACTTGATGAGTGGTGATTTTACCACTCATTTTAGCCTTTTCTCATTAGATTTTGTATTGTTAAATGATAACTTGAGGTCGTTTTTAGTGTATAATTGCTCTATTTGCAGGAAAATAATGCCATGAAGTGTTTAAGGTCAAATTGGAGTGAAATTGAGCAAAAGAGAGTAAAATAAAGAGAAAAGAGGAGAGCAATGGCCGAATGCGACTGCATATGCAACATGTGAATCGCATTTCGAGCCCAGAGATCGCATACCGCAACAAAAAGTTGAGTCAAGTTTAATGAGTGAAATGCGGTTGAATATGCAATCGCATATCTCAAATGCGGTTCGCATTTGAGTCGCATTACCATATGATGCCTGAAGCTACATTGTAAATGCGACGCACGAATGCGATCGCACATCACTAATGCGAACCGCATATCTCAAATGCGATGAACCTCTGGGACCTAGGGTTTTGATATGCGATGAACAACGTGAAGATGCGAATCGCATCCCTGTTATGCGACAGGAATGCGGTCGCATATCGGCCCAACAGGGGTGTTTTTGTCCACTTTTCACTCGAATTTTTGGCCCACTATAAAAAGCATACCTTGGCAACATATTAGGGATCGATTTTTTGGCATATCTTTGGCAAGAAAATAATATCTTTGAATATATTTTGAGTTTTGTAAATATATTTTGAGTAGAGAAGAACAAGTTTTGAAGCTAGGGCTTTGCACACACACTTGGGTCTTGAAGATTTCACCATTGTGGTTAAGGATTTCTTACCCATTTATGTTTATTTCTTCATTTCCTTGTTTTGTATTGAATATCTAAGTGTGTAGTATTTTTCCAACACTTGAATATGGTTTATGGGAATATTCATGTTTAAAGTGTGGATTAAATACCTTGTTGTGCTTATGTATTGAATGATTTTCATATATTTGTGAAGTGGGTGTTTGTTATTTTAATTATTCTTGTTCTTTAATGTTTCCAAAGGGATTAGCTAACCCTAGGACTCGCCCATTAACTCCGAATTAGTTTTGGAAAAGATTATTTGGGGTTGGGAAAGATTAATTAACAAGAACTTGAGGATTTAACCCTCATTTTATAGATTCTACCTAGGGATAGGATTGAACTACTTGTAGCCAAACTCGGAAGTGCTTAATCTCCTAATTGGGTTAGGGATAATTCAATTAGGAAGTCTTGTTAGTCTTTGGGAAAAGCTAATTAAGAAATGTTATCCGTGGCTAATTAACATTACCCGCTCATATTTGTAAAATCGTGAAATACATTGGATCGTTACTCGAGTGTAATACCCGAAGCATCGATACTTGTTGCCATCGATCATTTTAATTGCTTTCTAGGTTAGTTTATATTTTCGCATTTAGTTATAAACAATTATCAAAAACCCAAAATCATATTTGTTTGGCACTGCACGATAAGTGATAATTCTCTAGCATTCCTAAACGCCCTCATATTGTTCTCTGTGGGATTCGACCCCAACCTTGTTGGGTTACTATATTTGACAACGATCGCTTACATTCTTTTAAGGTGTAAATTGAGCGTATCATTACTCCATCCTTCTAGGAGACTTTAGCTCAAATCATGAGCACTTTCAGTACTCTAACTCAGGCGGGACTACTCCCGATAGCTCCAACTACATCTCAGGTCGGGGGAGGTACACAGACTCCCGCAACTCGTACTCTTGAGCAGATGGTCCATATTGGGCAGGATCCAGAGTATATGCTTATTCCCCTAGCGGCTCCAGCTCAGCATGATACCAAGGTAGCTGTTTCTGAGGTAGAGCAGCTCAGACTTGAGAGTTACAAGAAGTACCACTCACCTTATTTCAGCGGACTAGCTTCAGATGACGCTCTAGGTTTTCTTGAGGAGTGTCATCGCATTCTTCGCACTATGGGTATTGTGGTTACGAGTGGGGTTTCTTTCATTGCTTTCCAGCTGAGGGGAGCAACTTATCAGTTGTGGCGTGCCTATGAGTTGAGTAGTCTGGATGAGGCTGGTTCACTTACTTGGGCTCAGTTCTCCGAGATGTTCTTACTTGAGTTTGTCCCACAGAGCCTCAAGGATGCTTGGCGTGCAGAGTTCGAGTAGCTACGCTAGGGTACCATGATTGTGTCAGAGTATGCAGTCCATGTCCATGACTTGGCTCTCCATGCACCAGCCCTGGTTATCACTATCAGAGAGAGGGTTCGATGCTTTATTGAGGGACTTCACCCCAGTATTCGGACCAGTATGGCCAGGGAGTTGGAGAAAGATATCCCTTACCAGCAGGCCTTCCTTGAGGAATGAGAGTATGCTATCCCAGGACGGGGAGCAGAGAGAGGCCAAGAGGTCTCGAGAGACTGGTCATTTTTCGGGAGTTCGTGCACAAGCAACACGCTATGGCAGGGGTTTCTTAAGTCGCCCTATTCATTCAGCTCTTCCAGGAGCCAGTGATATTTCAGATCCTTCTAGACCTCAGGAGCCTTATTATGCGCTGCCAGTATCATATGTGCCTCCTGTTTGAGGTTCTATCACCGGCCAGTCAAGCAAGCAAGTTCAGAGTCAGCACCAGCCGCCACATCCTCCGAGGGGTTATTTTGAGTGTGGTGACCCTCACCATGTGATCATGGATTGCCCCAGAGCTAGGAGGGGTGCACCATCTCTGTCTTATCAGGCCCCACGTGTTTCACCTGGTCCTCCAGCTATTCTTCCAGCCCTACCTACTACCCCATCTTCTTAGTAAGCTCGAGGTGGAGGTCAGGGAGGTCGAGGTCACCCTAGAGGGGGAGGCTAGGCCAGGTATTATGCTCTTCCAGCATATTCAGAGGCTGTTGCTTCAGATTCGGTCATCACATGTATTGTCCCTGTTTGTCATAGGGATGCATCGGTATTATTTGATCCAGGATCTATGTATTCATACGTGTCTTCTTATTTTGCTTCATACCTGGGGATATCTCGAGATTCTTTGAGTTCCCCCGTATATGTTTCTACTCCCGTGGGAGATTCTCTTGTTGTGGACCACGTATATCGGTCGTGATTGATTGTTATCAGTGTTTTTGAGACTAGAGATGATGTGCTATTACCCGGTATGGTAGATTTTGATGTTATTTTGGGCATCGACTGGTTGTCGCCTCACTATGTTATTCTTGATTGTCACGCCAAGACCGTGACACTGGCTATGCCAGGGTTACCGAGGTTGGAGTGGAGAGGTTCCTTTGAGAATACTCCCCATAGAGTCATTTCTTTCCTTAAGGCTCAGCGGATGGTGGAGAACGGGTGTGATGCATATTTAGCCTATATGAGAGATGTCAGTGTTGACCCCTTCAGTTGAGTCAGTTCCGGTTGTGCGGGACTACCCCGATGTTTTTCCAACTTATCTTCTAGGTATGCTGCCCGACAGAGATATTGATTTCGCCATTGATTTGTTGCCGGGCACTCAGCCCATTTCCATTCCTCCCTATCGTATGGATCCTTCTGATTTGAAGGAGTTGAAGGAGCAGTTGCAGGAGTTGCTTGATAAGGGTTTCATCAGGCCCAGTGTTTCACCTTGGGGCGCTCCGGTATTATTTGTGAAGAAAAAGGATGGTTCGATGCATATGTGTATTGATTACCGGCAGTTGAATAAGGTTAAAGTGAAGAACAGGTACCCATTGCCTCGCATTGATGATTTATTTGACCAGTTACAGGGTGCTAGGGTGTTCTCCAAGATTGATATGCGTTCGGGCTATTATCAGTTGAAGATTCGGGAGCCGGACATCCCGAAGACTGCCTTCAAGACCAGATATGGCCACTATGAGTTCCTTGTTATGTCATTTGGGCTGACCTATGCCCCAACAGCCTTTATGCACATGATGCACAGCGTATTTCGGCCTTATCTTGATTCCTTCATCATCGTGTTCATTGATGACATCTTGGTATATTCTTTGTCTTAGGAGGACCATGAGAAGCATTTGAGGACGGTGCTTCAGACTTTAAGGGAGAAGAAATTGTATGCCAAATTTTCCAAGTGTGAATTTCGGCTTGATTCAGTGGCATTCTTAGGCTATATGGTGTCTTGTGATGGGATCAAGGTAGATCCAAAGAAGGTGAAGGTAGTGCACAGTTGGCCTAGACCGTCTTCAACTACTGAGATCCGCAGTTTCCTCGGTTTTGCTGGGTACTATCGCCGTTTTGTGGAGGGATTTTCATCCATTGCAGCACCTATGAAATAGATTGACCCAGAAGGGTGCACCGTTTAGGTGGTCTGAGGACTGCGAGGAGAGCTTTCATATGCTCAAGATAACCCTGACTACAACTCCAGTGTTGGTGTTACCTACAGGTTCCGGATCCTATACAGTCTATTGTGATGCTTCGAGGATTGGCCTTGGGGTAGTGCTGATGCAGGACGGTAGGGTAATTGCCTATGCGTCCAGGCAGTTGAAGGTGCATGAGAAGAACTATCCAGTTCATGATCTCGAGTTGGCATCGATTGTTCACACCCTGAAGATATGGTGTCATTATCTATACGGTGTTCCTTGTGAGATTTTCACTGATCACCGGAGTTTGCAACACATATTCAAGCAGAAAAACCTCAATTTGTGCCAGCGTAGGTTGTTGGAGTTACTCAAGGATTATGACATCACTATATTATACAACTCGGGGAAGGCCAATGTGGTGGCCGACGCCTTGAGTCGCCAGGCGGGGAGTTTGGCATATCTTCATGCAGTTGAGAGGTCCTTGGCCTTAGATGTTTAGTCCTTATCTAGTCAGTTCATGAGGTTTAATCTTTCTGAGCCTTTCGGGGTATTTTCTTGTGTGGTTGCTCGATCTTCCCTTTATGACCGTATCAAAGAGCGCCAGTATGATGATCCCAAACTTCTGGCTCTTCAAGGTAGAGCTCGGCGAGGTGATGCTAGGCATATTACTATTTTTGATAACGGCGTGATGAGGATGCAAGGCCGTGTCTATGTGCCCAATGTAGATGTGCTTCGGGAGTTGATTCTAGAGGAAGCCTATAGTTCGCGGTATTCCATCAACCCGGGTACCGCAAAGATGTACCACGATCTAAGAAGCACTATTGGTGGCGAAGGATGAAAAATGATATAGTGGTGTTTGTAGCCAAGTGTCTCAATTTTCAGCAAGTCAAATGTGAGCATCAGAGACTAGGAGGGTTACTTCAGCAGATCGAGCTTCTAGAGTGGATGTGGGAGCGGATCACCATGGACTTTTTGGTTGGACTTCCTCGGACCTTGAGGAAGTATGATGCTATTTGGGTGATTGTGGATCAGCTGATCAAATCAGCCCATTTCATTCCAGTGTTGACCACATATTCCTCAAAGAGATTGGCTGAGATTTATATTAGAGAGATTGTCCAAATCCACGGTATTCCAGTATCTATCATTTCAGACAGAGGTACACAGTTCACTTCACGGTCCTGGAGAGCCGTTCTGCATGAGTTGGGCACCAGGGTGGAGTTGAGTACAAACTTCCACCCTCAGACGAACGCGCAGTCCGAGCGCACGATTCAGATTCTGGAGGATATGCTCCGTGCCTGTGTGATGGATTTTGGAGGGTCATGGGACCAATACTTGCCACTTGCAGAGTTTTCTTATAATAACATCTACCAGTCCAGCATTCAGATGGCGCCGTATGAGGGTTTGTATGGTAGGCGGTGCAGGTCTCCGGTGGGATGGTTTGAGCCAGGTGAGGCCTGATTGTTGGGTACAGATTTGGTCCATGATGCCCTGGACAAGGTGAAGGTGATTCAGGAGAGGCTTCGCACAGCTCAATCTAGGAAAATAGCTATGCGGACCGGAAGGTTCGTGATTTGGCATTTATGACTGGTGATCGGGTATTGCTTCGGGTATCGCCTATGAAGGGCGTCATGAGATTCGGGAAGAAGGGTAAGCTGAGTTCGAGATTTATTGGCCCTTTTAAGGTATTGCAGTGGGTTGGGGAGGTTGCTTATGAGTTGTCCTTTCCTCCCAGCCTAGCAAGTGTTCATCCAGTATTCCACCTCTCTATGCTCCGGAAGTACCACCGTGACCCGACTCATGTTTTGGATTTCAGTTCAGTCCAGTTGGACAAGGACCTATCATATGTTGAGGATCCTGTAGCTATATGGACAGATAGGTCAGAAAGTTCAGGTCAAAGGATATCGCATCAATGAAGGTCCAGTGGAGGGGTCATCCGGTCGAGGAGGTGTTTTCGGAGACCGAGCATGGTATGCGCAGGCATTACCCTCATCTTTTCACAGCTTCAGGTATGTCTCTATACTCGTTCGAGGACAAATGATTTTCTTAAAAGGGGGATAATGTAACGACCCGGTCGGTCATTTTGAGAGTTAGCGCCCCGATACCCTAATAATTGTTTTCCACGAGTCTATTTCTGCTTTTGGGACTTGTCGAAATGTTGAGTGGTGAAATTCGGAGAGTTTTTGGACACATAGTCCTATATGTGAGTATAGGCTTTAGAAATTGGGCCGTGGTTGGAACTGTGTGAAGACGGATCTGGAATGGAATTTCGTCGACTTCGTTAACTTCGTTGGGTGATTTCGGGGTTAGGAGCTTGTTCGTAATATGTTTTCGAGGTTTGTAGTAGATTTAGGCTTGAATTATCGAAAGTTGGAATTTTGGCGACTTCGGTCGATAGGTGAAATTTTGATATCAGGCTCGGAATGGAATTTCGGAAGTGACAGCAGGTCTGTAGTGTCATTTATGACATGTGTGTAAAATTTGAGGTCATTCGGATGAGTTTTGACGTGTTTCGGCATCAGATGTTGATTCTAAAAATTTCATTAGTTCTTAAGCTTGAATCCTTGCATAATTGGTGATTTTGATGTTATGAGATGTGTTTTGAAGGCTCGACTAAGTTTGAATGAAGTATTAGGGTTGGTTGGTAGGTTTGGTTGAGGTCCCCGGGGCATCAGGTGTGTTTTGGGTGCTCAAACGGGTATTTTTTGCCTTAGGCACTTTGCTGGTTTTTCTGATTTTACGGCAGCAGTTTTCCTTCCTTGCGATCACGTGAATGTATTCACGATCGGGTAGAGTAAGTGGGGGCAGGCCTACATTTTGTTCACTGCGATCGCATCAAGTGGTTTGCGATCGCGTAGGTTGGTCAACTTAGTCACTTCTATCGCATAGGCCATCTCGCGATCGCATAGAATACCTTAAGGATGCGGGAGATAAGTATTTGTTCTACGCGATCGCGTGAAGCCAACTGTGATCGCGTAGCATAGAGGAGTTGAAGTCCGCGATCAAGTGTAGTACTCTGCAATCGCGTAGAATCAGTTTGGGCATGTGTGAGGATGACTCATCGCGATCGCAACTGTAAGTCTGCGATAGCATAGAGCAAATAGTTGGGCAGCCATTTAAGACCCAATTTCGAGGGTTTAAGCCATTTTTAACATTTTTGAATTTGAGAGCTCGGGAAATGCGACGTTTTGAGATTTTTGCACCTGGGCAACTTGGGTAAGTGATTTCTATCCTATTCAGACTAGTTTCCATGATTTCACTCTTAAATCTAGCCTTTAAATTCGAAATATTTGTGGAAAAATTGGGGAAAATGGGATAAACTTCCTAGGATGAATTATTGACTTTTGATTGGGATTTTGACATTAAATTTGAGAAATTCTTATATGAATAGACTCGTGAGTAAATGAGTATCCGGAATTTATAATTTTTACCCGATTCCAAAACGTGGGCCTGGGGGACTTTTTGGGCAATTTTCCAAATTTCGCGTATTAGCCTCGAACTTATTAGCTATTTTGGTTCCTTGAGTTGATATATACTTTATGCAATCGAATTGAATAGATTTAGGCCACCCGAAGTCGGATACTCGTGGCAAGAGCGTGGTATTGAGTTGATTAGTGTAGTCGAGGTAAGTGGCTTGCCTAACTCTGTGTTGGGGACTTCCCCTTAGGTTGTTTTGATATTGTTTTGTTATACGGGCGCCGTGTACGTGAGGATGTACGTACACGGGCCGCTTTTGTTGGACAGTCGGATAATCGGGATGAGTTGGCAATTTTTGTACCACTAAATGGACACTTAGTCCTAGCATATCATCGAAAGACCATGCAAACACATCTTTAAATTCGAACAAGAGTTGGATCAATGCATCTCTAGTTTTTCCTTCTGTATGAATGCTTATCATGGTCTCCCTGACCTCTTCCGAAATGCCCAAATTGATTGGCTCGGTTTCATTTAGGTTTGGCTTAGGCTTATTCTCAAATTATTCCAATTCTCGATTTATTTCTCTAAAAGCCTCTTCTTTATCTTATTCGAACTCTTGATTCATTATTTCACAGTTAGACGACGTTTTAGGATCTAGGCATGAAGTCGGCAAGCATGTCATGTTATTTAAGGCCGCACTATTAGGACTGAAAAATAAGAAAAATAACAAAATCAGAAAGAATAACAAAAGAGGATCCATAGATGATGAAATATCTATTTCATTTCATTGCATTTGAAGATAACGTGGTTTTATATCGAAATTTAAAAGACAATAAAATTAAGAACACTCGAGTTACACCCTGAAATAACTCGGAGTATAGAAAGGATGGCAAAATATGAACTACTGATATTCCCGCCTGATTGGGAAGGAAGTAGCTTTAATATTTTGCAATTTGGCATTTGGTCCCAAATATTGCACCTCAATGGTGCTCGAGCCTTCACTCGGGTGGACCATGTGGACTTCATAGAGTATTTGCCTCATTGCTTCACAAATATGCTCTACTTCCTTGGCTGTAAAGGCCTCTTCTTCCTCTTCTATGTACTTTGGCTTAACAAATGATTTGGCGAGGTGCGCGATTGGCTGAGGCAACACCCACCCATCTCTCTTAAATTTCTCAGCGCATTTTTCATCAGCGTCGGTAGCTTGAAACACTATGCCGAATAATTTCATGTTGATAGGTAAAGTAACCGATTTTGTGATGCCCTGCAAAGATGCCCCAAGCCCTTTCCC
This sequence comes from Nicotiana undulata, assembly GCA_005239495.1. Taxonomy (NCBI): domain Eukaryota; kingdom Viridiplantae; phylum Streptophyta; class Magnoliopsida; order Solanales; family Solanaceae; genus Nicotiana; species Nicotiana undulata. The sequence goes on along the minus strand of MDKH01076841.1, from coordinate 14,443 downwards.
AGTCTTGTATCCATGTTTGATCATTTCGCCGGTGACCATGATTGATGCGCTCGACAAACAAGGTTGAGGGCATGAAGTACCTTCTTGCACTAATCGACAAACACAATTTTGAAAGCCTGGTAAACAATGTGCTCGCTTCCTTCTCTTGCCTCAAAGCAGGGGACCGAGGGGTGTCTGTAGATTAATTGGTCATCTTCTCCATGGACCACTATTTATTGATTCTCATATTCAAACCGGAACATCTGATGGAGAGTAAAGGGCACGACCCCCGCAGCATGAATCTAGGGTCTTCCTAGAAGAAAATTATAGGAAGTGTCCATTTCTAGGACTTGGAACGTCACCTTAAAATCCACAGGGCCTATGGTCAGGACTATGTCAATTTCCCCTATAGCGTCTCTTTTGACACCATCAAAAGCACAGACACACACATTATTTGGCCTGATCCTTTCGGTGCCAATTTCCATTCTTTGCAATATTAACAGAGGGCAAATATCTACCCCAGACCCTTCATCCAGCATGACCCTTTTTACATAGTATCCCTCGCCTTTGACCGTCAAGTGCAGGGCCTTGTTATGAGCAGGTCCCTCAGAAGGTAAGTTGTTTCAACTGAAGGAAATTTTGTTAACTTCAAAGAAACGTTCTGCCATTCTCTCTAGTTGTTCAATCGTGGTCTAGGTTGGTACATATCCCTCATTTAGCGTCTTTAGAAGTACCTTTTGGTGATCATCTGATACCAACAACAGATACAGGAGTGAAACCTGAGCAGGAGTCTTTCTGAGTTCATCAATCACCGCATACTCTGAGATTTTCATTTTCTTGAAGAATTCCTCGGCTTCTTCGGTAGTAACAGGCTTTTTGAGGGGGAAACACCTATACTTGGCTCTGTTCAACTCTTCTGGGTTATGATACTTTCCAGATGGGTTTGTTTCATTCACCTCCCCTCTGGATTCCTTCCCTTTATAGGTGACCAGCGTCTGTTATAGTTCCTGGGGATGGCAGTGGTATCATTTATTGGAATTTGTGGCATGCGACTGATGATCAGAGGCTCATCCAGATTTGGTTACATTATTGGCCCTATTGCCACATACGTCCCCTTTGGTACAAACATTCTTGGCAAATTTGATCTTAACTCCAACCTTTTTGGAGGGCTTAACACGAGATGCCTATTTCTGGGAGCTCTTGGGACGTATAGGACGGCTTCTTTGATTGGTGTTACCTCTATTTCTGCATCTTTAGCCTTTTCTTCATTTTAGAGAGCGGGCTTTGTCTTCTTTTCATCCTTGACTTGTTTTTCCACTGTTTTAGGTTTCTTCTTTGTATCAGCAATGGCGATAATGGCTTTCAAAGCAGGGTCAAACTCCTTATCTTCACAAATCATTCCGATGATGGGCCCATTGTTGTGGGCTGGTAACAGGTTGTTTGTTACATTGGGGACTTCCTCATCCCTTGTCACTACCTTTTTCTGTTCAATCAGGTTTTCAACTACTCTTTTGAGAGTCCAACAGTCCTCGGTATCATGCCCTTATGCCCCAGAATGATTTGCACACCTGGTACCCGGCTTGTATGATGGAGATTCCGGATTCTGCCTGTTTGGATGTACATGATGCAAGAGGCCCAGTTGGACCAGTTTGGGAAAGAGGCTAGAATATGACTCACCAATGGGTGTGAAGTTGGTTTTTCTGGGTGTCTCACGAGGACGGTTATTGTATTAGGGAGGACGTGGATTATATGGGGCTTGGTGAGGAAGTTTATTTCTGGGAAGTGGAGCTCGGTTCTGATTGTATTGTTGTTGTGGACGGGTGTACGACTAAGAATTCATCACTGCATAGGGATGAGGAGATATAGCATAGGCCACGTCTTGATGAGGATAATAATAGTGTGGGGTCCTGGAAGATGGGCCTGAATAATCCTAAAACCGTCGAGAGCGTTTTAAGCTAGAAGCCATCATGGCTCCTTATTCTTTCTTTTTCGTGCTTGCTAAGCCTCCTGAGCCGCTCTGAATGGCTTGGGAGGTGGCTCTAATAGCTTATTGACTCAATAGACGACCTTTTTAAAGCCGTTTTCTACCATTTCACCAATTTTGATGGCCTCCGCGAACGGCTTGCCCCTGGAAGACATCATATTTGAAAAATAATTGGACTCTTGGGCCTGCAAGAAAACACTGACCATTTCGGTTTCATCCATAGGGGGTTTCATCTTAGAAGCCTGTTCACGCCATTTAATGGCGTATTCTCGGAAGCTTTCGGAGACTTTCTTTTTCAGGTTGGATAGAGATTTTTTGTCTGGAGTTATGTCCACATTGTATTGGAACTGCCTCATGAAATCCCGGGCTAGATCATCACATATGTGCCAGCGGGAAATATCTTGCTCTATGTACCATTCAGAGGCAATTCCAGCAAGGCTTTCCCCAATGTAGGCCATTAATAACTCTTCTTTTCCCCCTGCTCCTCTTAGCTGATTGCATTATTGTTTCAAGTGAGAAACCGGGTCTCCGTGCATGTCATTCATTTCAAACTTGGGTGTCTTGAAACCCGCAGGCAGATGCACATGAGGGAACATGCATAGATCAACGTAAGACACATTTTTTTGGCCACTCAGGCCCTGTATATTTTTCAAGCTTTGCTCGAAACTCCTCATTTTCCGTGTAATCTCCTCTTGTTCAGGAATTTCTCAAGATTCTCTCCTGCTCCATAGGAGATTCAGATTGCGGATGCTGAGGATAAGTGTTCGGGGTGATTCAGGCAGTATCCAGTTGGAATTGGGGAGCTTGAAAGGTGAAGTTTGACGGCTCAAAGCTTTGCCGAGGCAATGTTGGTTGTGTCATACCGGCAGCTGGCGGTGAAGTGAACACAACAGATTGTATTCCTGAAGATGGTGGGGAACCCAAATGGTGTGAATGGGTTGGTTGCTGAAATTGGAACATTAGTAGTCCCTCTTGTTCTTGGGATCAACTCGGAGAAACCGGGGATAGAACTAGGTGGCCCCCTGCCATTAGACCAAGCATCCCACATCTTCAACATGCGGCATCTTAGTCTTCTATTTTCTTCCGCAGTTTCTGATTCTGTATGTGGGATAACCGATGAGGGGCTATCCTCGGGTTCAACAATATTCAGATGACTTTCAGAGGCCATTGCAGTGCTCCTTTTTGATCTTGTGAAATAATGGTGTGGCGCTAGATTATCCCCGCAAAACCAACCATCTTAAAAATAAAACCTTGAGCTTTTAAAGTGGACAGCAAACGGGTTAGTTTGAGATATTAACGATTAGGGAATCACACGTTGGGGGGTGAGATGCACCTAAGCAGTCAAACATTTTCTAAGATGTTTGCGACAGCTGTGTGTTTCATCTCGACTTTAATGTTTAACTCTTTTCATTCTTACTTATTTTTCTTTTAAGGTTATGATCGAATCCTATGTGGATTGCCTACGTATCATGACGCCGTATGAGTCTAATCATCACGTAGTTTAAGGAAATGATAGCATAACAAGGTGCAATTTTTATTTCATTACTAAAGATAACTCCTTTTTGTTTTTCATTACATGTAATGTAAAGTACTAACAACCATAAAAGAAACAGTAAAGATTCCAAACAAACGACTAAACAGCTTAGACTTCTAGAAAGCAATAAAATACACACTCAAAAACTAAATCATCAAAAGTAACAGAGGGCTTTTGTTGGTCTTCTCAGAGCCTGTGGTGCATTGGCTGGTCTTTGTGCAGGCCCATGTGCAAGGTCTCCTGGAAGCCGATCCAAATCATCCATCACCTGGTGGACGAAAGTCATCATAGAGGCAAAAAACATGGAGGTAGTCATGCTTTCGCATTCGTGTCATTTCATCACGACATAGTCGGCTATTGCTTTGATCCTGGTCCTGATGACCTCTTTCTCTTGAAGTAGGCGCCCTATTTGTTGTGCTCGGGCCTCCAACACTTGGATGTTTGTGTTGTTCTAGTCCTGTAGTTGTTGCATTATTCCTTCTAATTGGCAGATTGGTTCATAACATTGCTCCCTTTCTGTTTTAAAATCTTTAGTCTGTTTGACCATTTCATTCCCCATGGGAAAAAATATTTCCTTTAGAATTGCCATTTCTTTACCATATTTCTGCCTTAAATGATGGACATGTTCTTCTGCTCCCTTGGCTAACTTGGTTTGGGAATCTAGCAGGTCTTTTTCACCTTTAGTCAAATCAAACGCGTACTCATGAACCTTCATCTTTAGGCTGCTGATGAGTTTTTCACCCCTTTCACTTCTCACAGGTGTTTCGGCAGCTATTTTCAAACTCTGGAGTTGGGCACGGAGCGCCTCGTTCTCTCGGGTTAACTGTCTTTTTTTCCTCAACTATCTGTGCTTGTAACTCATTGTCGAATTCAAGGTTCCTCAATTTCTCTTTTAGAGCACGAATGGTGGCCTGATACTCCTTTTCCTTTTCTCCCCAAGCTAACCTTTCTTGAATCTTATCATCGGAAGCTTGAACATGAGGCCTTTTGGAAGGCCTTTCCCGTTCGGGTTCTGGTTCTTCATCAATGCAATTTCTCTTTTCAAACCATGCTGCATAACCTGGATCCACTTCGCCTTTCGCAAGGTCATGCACTTGAGTATCTTCTTTCAGATACCGACACCTATTCCAGCTTTGTTGAACCAAGGCTTCAGGTAAGGGAGCTTCAGGGTGTAATTCAATGACCTGGATACTAAAGTCTTCCTCCTCATGTACTATTTGATACCGGCCCAACTACCTCAAAAAACTTTGGGTGCATAGGGTTGGACACTTTTCAGGCCCTTTAACAGCAAATGATTTCCTGTAGCCGACATGTGTATGACCTCCCTGACAGGAAGCCATCCCAGAGTCCACTCCATATGATTTGCCCGCAAAGTTCTCAGATGGTCAATCCAAGCTTCAACTCTGTCCGGGGAATGGTAATCCTTTACTCTTTCTTTATAGCTCTCGATGAAGTTGGTTTTGTCCGAACCATAGCTCATGAATTTCGGGTGATGACGAAGGTGTTCGATTAGCCACATTTGGATAATAATGTTGCAACCTTCGAAAAATGTTTTCCCCGACTTACACTTTGTTAAAGCCCGGTAGATATCATGCAGTATGAGTGGATCCAGTGTGTGATCTTTCTTCTCCGTCAAAACTTGGGTGATTCTGGCCGCACGAACATCAATGGTCCCTTTTGCATCTGGAAAGACCATGACACCCAGGAATTCCACTATCAAGGCTATTCGACGGTGAATTCTCCAGGTATCCTTGTCTTGTTTATTATTTAGACCCTTTTCATTTGTTTCGAACCCGTCTGGAAAGCCATATCTAGAGTACAAGAAATAGAAGGAGCAACAACCATCAACCACCCGGTTCTTTCTGAGTTGTCTGCTGACCGATAGAAAATCAAAGAATCGATGCACTGACATGGGCCTTGGGAAGATGAGTTGTTGTTTCCTTAAATCCTGACCAAAACCCATATACCCTGTTATTTCTTCCAGGGTAGGAGTGAGCTCGAAATCTGAGAAACGTAATACATTGTGAACCGGGTCCCAGAAAGTTACTAAGGCATTAATTAAGTGATCTCTTGGTTTGACCTTCATGATGTCAATGAGAGCCCCCAATTGTTCACCTACCCGTTCTTTAACCTCTTTGTCTAGGTTATGCCACCGCATTCGGAGTTGTAGTGGAGCCTCCTCAATAATATTTTGTTGCGAAGTCTGGACAGTACTCATTTTTCACCTATGAACAGGTACAGTTAAGATTGCTTCTACTTTTGAAAGAAAAGACCAACAAAGACCAATTTTAGTTTTCACAAGACACCTCTCCCAAAAGTAGGTATTTGCGCAACATTGACCAAAATGGTCATTTTTGCAAAAGTGGCCCCTTATTACTTTTTGAGTAAAGTTTTGAGGCCGAAGCAGGGTACTTTTCCAGGAGAAGTGACAGATATGTCCGATCTTTAACGAAAATAGCCCTTCAACAATGTAAAATGCTCTAAGGCTATTCTGGCAAGAACGGTACAAGACTTAACTGAAGCTGGACCGATTTTATTTTGACTAATGGACTTATTTTATTTATTTTTGAAAAGTGGGGTCGGCACCGATAAGGGTTGCCTAAGTATCTCACATCCGGTGAGAATCAAACCCACGTAGTTTGGTCAGTTTTGACACAACTTAAAAAATATAATGTTGACTCATTTTCACTTATTTTGAAATTCTTTTTCTCCTTTTTTATCGGAAAAAAATTTGGCATAGTTTCGACGTATTTTTCAAATATCAGGTTTTTTCAAAACTGGTAAATTTCTATCCATTTTCACTCTTGGTTTTGTTGTTGTTTTCTTTGTTTAGTCAGTCATCAATCAAGCCGAGACAAATAATGTACACATAGCAGGTAAGATGCATCAAGATGGTCTTTCATTTTGGGTTCACCTGTCCTAGACGGACCCAACCCCTGTGTTGAGTCCCCTAAGTCAAAATGCACATGATACAAATAAGCGTTCCTACTAGGGATCCGACATGAGGTTTTTTCATTCTAGTTTTAAACCTGGGGCTTTGTTCTAGACCTGGCTTTCTTGAGCGGACAACTCGAGCTGAGGTGGGACCGATGTACCGATAAAACGAAAGGCTATAAGGCCTAGCTTCTTGATCTATCCCTGTTCTTACTTGGTATGACCTCTAATAGAAAGGCGGGCCATGCGAACGTGTGCACCAATTTTAGAAGACTCAAAAGGGAAGCGTAAGAAGGCAGTTTAAATACAGTTCAAATAAATATCAAAGCGGTAAATAAATGACATTTAGCACAGTAGGCACAGAAGGACCGTAATATCAACAAGTTAATCAAACCAAGTAAAATCAAATTAATAAGCTCGAATTCTTGAACCCTAAACAAGAGATTCTAGGTTCGTTCCCAAGCAGAGTCGCCAGAGCTGTCACACCTCCTTTTTTTTTTAAAGGGTGGGATAAGGGAGTTTTTCCAATTTAAGTGACATAATCAAATTTGGGATTAGTTATTTATTTCAGAATTGTCACCCGAATTTTTTATGGTGTTCTGGGACACCATTTAAAATATCCCAAATCGAGAAAGTTTTGACTTTGTTTTAAAAGTCTGCGAACAAGAAATCCGGGTAAGAAATTCTGTTAACCCGGGAAAAGGTGTTAGGCACTCTCGAATTCAGTGGTTCTAGAACAGTCGTTTAATTAATTATACTTGGCTTAAATTGTTTAATTACTGATTTTAATACCTATGTGCATTTAAATTTTTACTGCTTCTAATTATCCAGGTGTATTTAAAGAATTATCTTAAGACGGGTTACCTATGCGTAAACCCGCTTGAATTTGGTGCATCAAAATTCATGTGATGCGGACGTGCACATAATTCATGATACTTGATTTCTTTTAATAAAATAGTCAAAGTCGTGCAAGCGCATATTTTATTTTTATCGAGATCACGTCACGCGAACATGTACGCAATCACGGTAATAATTTTAAAATTCGCTCGTAAAGGCATCTCTACGAATGTTAATTTTAACCTTTATTTGTATCACGTACACGTGTACACATTTTTACGGAAAGTATATGTTACTAGAAAAGTTATTCTTTATTCAAAGTTACGCGAACGTATACTTTGATTTTTAATGTGTTTACAAATTCTAAATGTATCATCTACCTAATTAAGTACGGGTCTATGTATTTCACCATATTTGAAAAGGTTGTCTTCCTAAGTTATTTGTAATACTTGTCTAAAAGTGAAAGAGATATTCTTTGAACTACAAAGTATGTGTTCTTTCAAGGTCTCTTAGAACTAAATTTGGTAGCCTAAAAATCAAGGTATGGGCCAGACTGAAATCTGTCCCAATTTCGCTACATATAATGGGCCATTTGGACACTAGGCAGTTTTCTATTGAGAGAAGCACACTGTCTAGTCTAAACTTGGTTCATGCCAAAGAATATATAAGAATCGAGGCATTTGATTTTATAAAGACACTAACAATTTGTGAAGTATACGATATGGCTGAATTTTTAAATGAATTTATAAAGGCCATAAAGCTTTGAAGGCCTTTAAAGTTTGGGCCCTGAAGAGCAGACCCTATAAGGTTTTTTTTTTCAAACTTCGTTGGGGTCCAATGTTTGGACCCACCCAGCCCAAGACTTTGTCCTATTTTACAGGGCCTAGGATAAAAGAGTTTTTATAAATGACTGAGAGTAAAAACATAAACGTTACCACATACTTTAATAAACTAGTTATGCTTTATATGTTAATCATCATACTTTCAGACTAAAATAAAGAGGGAGAGAAATTAAACTTACACAGTGGGAGAGAGATATTAAACTAAAAATGAATATAACTATTGGGCCATGTGAATGTAGAGTCCAGTGGACTCAAGATCAATATGCGACTTGACGGAATTCCAGGAATTGAAAAAAAATCAGAATAAATTTTTAATAGTAATCTTAACAAAATAGTTGTGACTTTATCCTCAGGCCCAATGGCCTAGGGTCCAGCCTTATTCAGACTTATTGGGCCTTCACACAGGTCTGTACTGTCTCCCATAATCCATTTTTAAAGAAGTGAAAACTCCTGGACATTTTTATAAAAATGACAATCCAGTCTATACATTTACAAAATTTCCACAAATAAGAAAGGGTGGGGGGAGGGGAGTACGAGGATTTACAGGAATAAATATATCCTTTACATACAATTTTTTTTAATGTACATAAAACAAATGGACCTTAAATGAACTAACAACTTTAAGCTACTGCTTCTTCAGCTTGACTAGATTGGCTCATAGACTTAGTAACTGAACACACATGCATCTCTATTGATTTTTATAAACAGAACACAAAGAGTTATTACCCTAACCTAGCTAGCGCTACATCTTGCTAACGTCGTCTGAATTGCCTTGCCTCCGTCCCCGAAGCGAAGAAAGAGGAGCAGGAACAAGAGGTTGTCCTCTCCCGGCCCAGTTGGATTCCACAGATCTAATCGGCGGAAAGAAGCACTGGGGAGAGTCTCAGTCCGTGTTCAACGCCTGCTTGACTAGCTCAAAAGGAAGCAGCTGGAGTGTGTAGATAATGCAGCGGAACCATGGCAATTAGGATCTCAAGACGCAGCAACAAAGCAGTCACCAGTCTGGTCCCCTACCCCACAAAGTAGCATCATCATACGGGCAAATTTGACCAATTAGTGGTCAAATTCCACCTTTTTAATTCTTTTCCATACATGCAATCATTTTTTTAGGAGATTCAAACAGAACTCAAATTAAATAAATTATTAATACATATTGGGAAAGCAAACAAGCCATAATCATGAACTACTCTATATAATTGGAAACTATAGCTAAATCACAAAGGGATGTGGACAGAGAGAAGATTTAAACAAAATTTCATTTAAAATGAGCATAGTTACCTACCTTATATTTGAGGGAAGAGGGGAAGAAAGACTATAGAAAGGCAAAGTAAAAACAACAACAGTTAAACTTGACCAAATAAAGGTCAAGAAAACCAGAAATTTTGAACTTAACACAGCAACAAAGACCAGCAGCAAACTAGTGCAGGAAAACGAGAAAGCAAAACCCGAAAAAGACCAGCTCAAATACTAGTTTTAAAGCCCAAAAAACCTTAGTAAAATCATAACCAAACCAGATATCATACAAGATTTTTCTTTGTCATGATAGGAAGAAATTTTTAGGAATTTTTTATTTTAGAATTTAGGGGATACAAAACTGAAATCAGTATTTCAAAAGAACATTTCTATATCTCTTAAAACAATGTGTCTTTCATAGTAAATTTCTCTAAAATTGTTTTTGTAATTCTGTGTGTCTAATTCTTTCTCTTTTTCTATGTTTTTTCTTGTGATTTTCATAGTGTAATAGAGCTTATATATAGGCAGCCTAAGGAAGGCATAAATTTAGAATATTCCTTATCTTCTAAAATCTTAAAATAAGACAAATAAACTGTCCTTCTTATCCTATTTCAGCATTTTTGTAGAAGGTTCCCCTATTTACAGCCCCTTTTTACCCTTAAAAATTACTGTTTTTATCTAAAATATTTGATTTAGTGCTTTTCTTATTTTGTTTTGATCTTTATCCTTATTCTAGAAGCTTCTTGAGTTGTTACAGCCAAAATTCTTCATTTGATGTTCCTAAACTATCCTGCAATACCCCTTAAAATTATCCCTTATAGTTCAGGATTAAGTTACTTATTAGTGTTGACTAATTTGACCTAATTAAGAGACTAAGCTCAACGGTTAACACTAAAGAAGAAGCTGAAAATTATACTTCTTCAATAGTGACTTTAAAGTAAACCTAAACTAAGTGAGTTACTTTTAATATTTAGACTAACTTAATTCAATTGATCCTTAACCTGTGTAATTAGCTATGTAATAGACTCAACTATCTTAAATTAGGGGCCAACTGTCTATTTTAAGAACATTAATATAAGTTAGCCACTTATTAAAACTCACTTTTAAGGATCATTAACAAAATCAAAATAACCCCTAATCATGTGTGATTACTATTCAATTATCACACATAAGTGATTAATTGGCAGCCTAATCTAAGAGTCAAAGTGAAAGACCAGAGGCATTTGAATTCATGACTAATAGCTTAAGACTTGAGCAATGAAATCAAGGTTAACCTATATTACTATTTAAGTAGACCTAAAACATGCAAGATCAAAGCTAAGATATAAATCACTTAATTAATACACATGACTATTTTGCAAGAAAGAGTAGTCAAAAAAGAAAAACAAAAATTGAAAACCTAAAATCCATTTGGTCATACATAATCAACAAACAAACCTAAAATTCAATTTAAAACAATATTTACCTAATAACTAGGCAAGAACATCCATGAAACCCTAACTAATCAAGAATTAAAAGTAGACTAGGAGACTAGAATTAAACGACTAATTTTAGTACATAAACAATTAAAGAAGATAAGAGAGGGGGGAGGGGGTTACGGTCGAAGACAACATAGAACCCTAATTAAGACTCAAACACAGAGAGTCATGAAAATTAAAAGTAGAACTAACTTTATAAGGCAGTTTAGAACATTTGAACTAAAAACAAATTAATTCTACAAAAATCAGTAAAAGAAATTCAAGGCTAAACCTAATCCAATAATTCAGAATGATGCTCAAATATGTAGAAAAAGAGGTTTTAGGGAGTACTAGTCAGGTTAGCAAAGGTTTGGCCGAATTCCGACGGCTCATCGGACTTTCGCTGGATTCTAGCGGGGTTTGTAAACGAGCAAAACCCACATGAATCAATAGCTCTTATCAAAAGTTGTTGTCTCATGTATGTTTGAGCCGTAGATTCTTTCTAAACCGGCTAGTGAGAAAATTTATAGGGTTTCAAATTTTCAATCTGAAATTAACGGATTTTGGTGGTGTTTTTGTAGAAATAGACAAGAGATTGGGGTTGAGGGGAGGAAGGAGATTATCTGGTGAAATTTTTGTCTAATTTGGAGGTGGTCCGCTACCGGTAGGCGATTTTCGACCGGCGGACCAAGGCGGTGAACGACGAAGACGGGCTGGGTGACAAGAGAGAGGAGGGAGAGGAGGGGGTGTTGGGGAGGTGAGTTTGAGGGGTTTTTTTGTGAGTTAGGACAGTTAAATACTTTATGAGTGGGGACTTTAGGACCGTTGGATCAAATGATCCAATGGCTGGGATGAGAGGAGGTCCAAAACGGGGTCGTTTGGGTTAAGTAGGGGTTTGGACGGGTTGGACATTTTTGGCTGGGTGTAATTGGGTATTAGGAGGGGGTTTGGGTTGGGGCAATGGCCCAGTCCGATTTTTGTTTCTATCTTTTAGACAACTTAGGCCTAGACCAATTAATTTAATCATTTAAACAATTCTAATTAAACTCTAATAAAATATTAATTAGTTCTAACTTATTTTTATCTAATTATAATTTAACTAAAGAGTGAATTAAAAGTGAAACTATAAATTTTAATACCCATAATTATTTAAAGAATAAATTTTGTAATTTTCTTATCAAAATGTTTAAATTAGGTAACTAAGTATTATATTAAACTATAAACCTAATTATGCAAGATAATTTAAAATGTTTTGTTATTATTTATTATTTTTATAAATCTTTAAAAGATGAACTATTATCATCCAATGCAAATATCTAACAAATAAACACTTAAATTAACAAAAATATATAAAATTGAATTATTTATCAAATTTTGTAGGAGTATGTAATAGGTGAAACATTACATGCTCACAGTGGATATTTTTGTTCATTTGAAAATGGGTTCCTGTGGGACGTCGATCCCTCCAATGATCATGTGAATGATGTGTTGTGTTTTTTTTGTTTAATTTTTCTTGTCCGCCTCTCTTTCCCAAAATTGATTTTTAGCTCGGTCGCTGAGGAACTCTCAGAGGTGCCCATTGCTGATTAGTCGCGCTACTTCTTCTCGGAGCTGTCTGCAATCTTCGCTCCTATGACCGTGTGTGCCATGAAATTCTCACACCAAGTTAGGGTTCTGTTGCGAAGGATATGATAATATGGGTTTTGGCCACCTGGTGTTTTAAATTTACCTATGGACGATACGATTTCTGAAACATCAATGTTGAAGTTGTTCTAAGATAATCGGGGTGCCTCCACTGGCCCCGTATGTCTATCGAACCCGACTTTTTTCACGAGTCCCTGAAAGTTATGTCCTCGGTCCATCCTTCGTTCGTTTCGAGGTATGTTGCGCCTTTGGGCATTTCTTCGATCTTTTGTGTATGGCTGATACCTTTCCTTGTTTGGCCTTGGTTACTTTGCTAGGAGCCTGCTAGGATACACTGAGCCCGATGGGGCTCCCAATTGGTCATCTTCGACCCTGATCTTTGACTGATACAAGTTGTGGACATCCGCCCAAGTTACAACGGGATATTCAACCAAGTTCTGCTTTAGGTGCTTCGAAGCTATCGAGCTCCGTTGTTAAAACCTTGAGTGAAGACCTGCACTGCCCAGTCATCAGAGACTGGTGGTAATTTCATTCGCTCCATTTAAAAGCGAGACACGAACTCCTGTAGAATATCATTTTCTCTCTGTTTGATTATGAATACGTCGGATTTCTGTGTATCAACCTTGATGGAACCGGCATGTGCCTATAAGAAAGAGTCTTCCAGCATGGCAAACGAGTCTATTGAATTCGGGGGTAGGTTATTGTACCACATCATGGCCCCCTTCAATAGAGTTTCTCCGAACTTTTTCAACAGGACGGATTCAATCTCGTCGTCCTTCAGGTCGTTTCCTTTTACGACAGAAGTGTAAGCAGTGATGTGCTCATTGTGGTCCGAGGTCCCATTGTATTATAGGAGATCAGGCATTCTGAATTTCTTCGGGATAGGTTTTGGAGCAGCACTTGATGGAAATGGCTTTTGTACGAACTTCTTTGAATCAACACCCTTCAGAATCGGGGGTGCGCCCGAGATCAGATCGACCCTCGAGTTGTAGGTTTCCACATTTTTGTCGTTAGCTTCTATCTTCTTTTTGCCTGATGCAATCCTCTTCGTGAGGTCCTCGAGCATCTTCATAATAGCGGGGTCGGCTGCTGACCCGTTGTTGCTCGATCTTTTTTATTCCTGTTCGACTCGAGGAGCCGCTTCCGGTGGTGCTGTGCTTGGATTTTTTTGATGGTTTTCTGGCTGAGCAATAGCCATTTGTTGTGCCCGTAACGTTTCAAAAATGACATGAAGGCTAACTTCCCTTTCCTCCCGAGCTGGAGTTTTTTGCGCTTCCTGTTGGTTTCCTCGGCGTATACTCCCGTCGGTATGGAAGCTTATATCGACATGTTGGGCGTTGCGTGAGCCCACATCCACGGGGATTGGCTCTAGTGCGTCCTCAGGGTTTTGCAGTGGTACACCGGTGCGTGAAATAGCTACAACATTCTCTTCATGATCCTCAGGACCGTTGTTTTCATCTGCATTCATTGAGTTAGACATTTTTTGACCGGAAATCAAAGATTCTTGGACAAGAAAAAAGTGTGAAGAATAATTTGTGTTTTCCAGTAAACCAGCACTAAAACAATCACTATTATTTTTAGCCCCACAGTGGGCGCAAAACTGTTTACCTTGAAAATGGTTATTATAATAATATTTGATTTTGTGGTTCTAAAAGTACGTGATTTATTTTAATACTAGTTGTTAGGCAGTAGATGCTTAGTGTGATTTAGAAAAATAAGGTAAGACTAAAACAAAGTAGTGATATGCAAACCAAGGTGTCTTAGATCGAGGTCTCGAGTTGGCCTAAGCAGGGCCTCGAGGTCGAGCTATGATGCTTAATAGAAGACTGTCACGACCCAAACTGGAGGATCATGACTAGCACCCGAGCCATACTTGCCGAGCACCAACGTACATTTTATATAACCTTCTTATTATCTTTAAGGGATAACGAGATCAATATAAATGGTAGATATGGATCATGAACATACATCACATGGGATGACAAGATTGCTAAGAAAC